>SCLH01000038.1:896914-928088 GCA_004367855.1 Oikopleura vanhoeffeni | reverse complement strand
AAACGCACAAACGTCATTTTGTTTGAAAGTTTATCGATAACTTTATAACTGATCTTGTCATTAATGATTAAGCGTCGTAAAATGCGATTAAATGGTGTGCGGCAACTAGTTGGCTAAAATTGAGTCTACGAGTTAATTGACAAATAATAGTCATCATTCTCACAGAAGTCTAAAATGATTTGAAAGTTTTTTGCTCACAATTTTCATATCGTTTTGCACCTAGGTATTTTAGAAAAAAACTAAATGCAAGAGAAGGTTTATGCTTAACTGTTTTGTTTTGGTCATAAATTCGATTAATTTTTTTTAGATTTTTTTCAGAACCAATCCGATGATTTGAATCTAATTTCAAGCTTATTAAAATACTATTTAAAAACAATTTAGTAGCAATCTCACGAACAACAAAAACCTTTTTGTAAATTCGATTTATTCTGATTTGAGTCACATTTCGATGTATTAGAAATGAGTAGGTTTTCGAGATTTATGTTAGATGAAGAGCCAAATGGTTCAAGTATAATTATAAATACAAAAAAAAACGCGGGAAATTTTGAAAATTCATGTCGCTTTGATTTTCACTGTACTTTTTATCGGAAAAAACGTGTCCTTGTATATTTATATGGCGGTTCTTATCCGAAAAAATTATTTAAATTTTTTTCTGTGTAAAGCGAAAGTTGGTAATTGTCTTATCGCACAAATTGCTACCGGTACCCTACATTTCTAAATTTGAACCAAAGAAAACAAAAAAAATTGTTTAGAAAAGACACGAAATAAGCTTTTTTCGAATACTCAATCAATGTCACGATTCCCAAGCATTTTTACTGATAAGATTATTATAAACTGTAAACACGTCGTTTTGAGATCGACGCTGGCAAAATACTAACTGGCGCACCTTTAAGGGTGCCACCTTATCTATCTTATTTCTATCAAAACATAAAAAAAATGTATGGTATATCGAAGAACCTGCCTAGTGTAAGGCAGGATCTTCGATATACTGTCAAATGTGTTTATTAGAACAAGCTAACTTTTGTCGGTTTGATTATATGAAAACGTGTTGTTTTGTCCATATAATAATTTCCAAAATAATAAAAATTTGCCATAGAATGCTTCAAAAAATTTGAAAATAGCGCTAAAGAGCTTAAAATGCGAGCAAAGTTTTTTTTATTATTTTCAAATTTTCAAATCAATTTTTAATATAACGACCACTTACGATCCATACATTAAGGGAGTACCCATCGCGAAATTAAGGTCTCTGATTTTAACTTCCTTAGACTAATTAGACCACAAAAATAAGATTGGTGATAAAATCACGATTTTTTGCCCACCAGGTGGCGCAGGAGCGCGTTGGAAGACCAAAACCTTTCTGAAGAAAAAACTCAAAAATTTATTTTGAAAATTTTTTATTTTTTTAGGACAGCACCGGACAGGCAATGCGCACATTTATTTGTTTTTCATATTTTTTATTTTGCTCCAAATAAAAAAATATCACCAAAAATGTTGCTTTTTTTCCGATTCCAATATTTCTCGAAATCTGACCGACCGATTTTTTTTAAATTAACATTGATTTTGCATTGAAATCTAAACTGCAATTCTGTTGGTTCGGAGTTTTGAAAATCGGGATAGAACAAAAGTTATAGAGTGAACAGTGATGCGCACCGCTCTGATTAGCGTATTTCTCACGAATGATTATATTATTTTCTTATGATCAAATATATTTGCCTTTAACACCTTAAACATCACACTAGCAAAAATAGCGTAGGTTTTTAACGAAATTCTGAATTGGTAGTTTTATATCAGATGATTTTTATTTTATCCAGGGGTTGACGCGTTCGAATGCATACGTTTAATTATTGGTCCGAAAGTTTTTTGCTCGAAATTTTCAACCTACAGCCTGAGTTTTTGCTAAATATGAGGAATCTCATTGGTCTACTCATGGAAGTAGATGTTTTCTTCTTAAAATTTAAATTTCCAAAACTTTTCATAAACCGACTTTTCGAGTACTTCAGTAGTCCGAAATGTTCTAAAATGTAGTAATCATAATATTTTCAAATTTTACATCTTGAGCACTTTATTGAAAAAACCCGAAACCGTCAAAAAACTCGAAATTGTCTGAAATGTCAAATTTGAAAAAATAATCGGAAAATTAAGTTTAGAAAGGCTGGTCAGTGTCAAATATATGGCTGATTTTGCTGGATTTTTGTGTGAGGTAATCCGCAGATTTATCTGAAGTGTTTATACTATCACTTTGTTTATTATAACAATTTATAGGAAAGTAAAAAGTCAAAATGTCAATTCACAAAATAACTATTTTTTAAACTGAAAATATTTATTCAATTTTGAAATTGAATCAATTCGGTTTACCAGAACACAAACTGAGTTATAATAAGGGACTCGCTTGAAAAAAGTGAATATTTTTCCAGAATTCAATTTCGCCAAAAAATACGATAATCATTCAAAAATTTTATTCACAGTATGTTAATTTATTTATCGAGAACAACAATATAGAGTAAAAAAGAGGTACCGGACACGTGATTGGTCAATTCATATTTAACGTGGGCTCATTGGCTGCCCATAAAATTAATCCCGACAACCTTCCCTTGCTTTTCTCAAACAAAAAATGTATCAATGTTTGGAAAATGCGCTTTTGCTTATAAGGACAGATATTTGAGTAGTCTAACTGGGAAAGACTACTCGTATATCTGTCTTTGCCACCAAATTTTCTCAAAATGACGAATGACAAAAAAACGATTTTTTACACGAAATTTTATTCTGAATAAAGATTTACTTATTATAACTTACTTTGGATATAGACTATTCCCGTCCATAATTCATTTATTTTTTAATGTCGGTCAAAAACCGACGTGTTATGAATTTGTTGTTTTTTCGCATGGGGTTTCTGATTACAAAATATACTATGCAAAGTCACCGCAAAAATGCCAGGGTTATTATGACTCATAATTGATGATATACAGTGTAGCCTACTGATTAGTTATTGCATATAAATTTCAGAAAATTCCTCTGCTGTTATGGCCAACTGTTATGGCTGTTATGGCCAAGAAAAACCTTGCATTTGTGGTGACGGTTTGTCAACATGAGAGAGAGATCTTTTAATTTTTCTAACGTGGTACTTGGGTTATACAATAGTACTTGTACGAGCTCTTAATAGTCCGAAATGTTTATTTTGTCTTAAATCAGCGTGAGAAAATTGGATTAAATTCTCCCAGAGATTTGAATCAATACTGATTTAGGCGGGACGGCTTGTGTCTCAAGTTCGGTTTCTACTAAATCTACAAACTGGGTAGTATAAATAGTAGTCCAGAACTGTCCGTATAGAATTTCGATGATTTATAGAAATTGAGGAGAGGTATAAAACCTTGATAATGATATTTATGTGGGAAAAAATAATCGATAAGGATTTATTGATTAAACCAGTTTTGGGTATCAAGAGCAAAACAAGTTATAGTTTATCAAAAAATACATGTATATTTCTCAACGTCGTGGCGCATATACTGGGTCACATTTCAGACCAAAATTTATTATTTTTTTGGAAGTTCGGGCACTTAACATGCTGTTTGAAAATTTCTAACCAGAAACGTTAATCGCTGGTATTACGTCAGATTTTTTTTTACTAAAAATCTTTTATTTTGATATATTACAGCATTAGTTTGGTTCCCTAAAACTCTACAAGGTTGCCTGAAAAATTCAAATATTTTCTAACAACAAAAATAAATTGTCTTATTTGACACTCATTTTGATTATCAGTAACATGATATTTCAGAACTACTGTACTATTTTAATCTCAAATCGACTTTTTTCTTCGACTTCAAAATAATTGCTAAAAAAATAGATTGTAATTATACCCGTTTTTGTGCAACCATAATCATCATCGTAAAGAAATCGATTTGATCCCTTTTTAGCCGGAGGCAATAAAGCACGCCCAAAATCAGATCGAACTTTACAGCTAGTTTAAAAATACTTTTTACGGTATCACAAAAAATAATATTTTTTCCAAGTAATCAAAATGCCAAAATTAATTTGGAAATTCTGCAGAAAAAACGGCTTAAATACAGTAGGTGGAATAACTTATTCATTCGATGTCAAACCGTTAAAAATCTTATTATAAAATCATAATGGAGGGGTTAAATACCGGTAACCGATTATTAAGGAATTTTCCTCTATCAAAATTAATATACAACCCTTATGTTGGAACCCCTTATTTTTGCTCAGAAAGCGTAGGCGAATCAACCAATCAGCGTCATTTTCAAACCAAATGTATAGTCAGGTGCAGTCTAAAACTTCCTCGCAAAAAACGATTTCCCAGATTAGTGATGTTTTACTACCAAAATTACTATATAATATAGTCTATATTAGAAAACCTCTAATCAACATATTACACTTTTTTCGCGTAAGTTTGACGTTTTTCGAGTGGAATAATAAATTTTGATTGATCAAAAGTCATAAAAAAATTCGACGACCAGTAACCCTTTAAAATTCATTTTTTTTAGACATCTTTTTTGATGCAAATCGACGATCATTACCCTCTTAAATCCAGATTTTTAAGAACTCGCTTCAAATTTAGAAAATAAATATACCTTTCTCAAATTTTCTTTCCAAACTCTTTTGATTTTCGTTCTCTTTCTTCAAATATTTCTCTCAAACACACTTTTATTTTATTTTACACAAAAAATTAAATTTTTATTTTCCTCGAACTTTCTTCACAACAAAAAAAACAAAAAATCTTGAATCGGGGTGTAATGAGAAAGGAGCGGCGATGCGTAAATTGAAAGGCGCAGCAAAAAAAAGGAGACAAATAACTCTCGACTCCGCAGCGCCACCAGAGCCACCTGATAGACGCTTTTCAGAGCCACACAATTAGTAGTACTTTCTAGGGGGAATTACTAGGGATCAAAAATTAGGGGGGAATCAAAAATTTAAAATGGACAAAGATCGATAACACCCTAGGCAAGAGGAATAGCATTTATGGGATATTATAAATAAACAGAGTAAAATAGTATATTCTATATATGCTAAATATCTTATCGCCTGAGTGCAATTATAGGACGAAATGATACTGTGGAGCTTTTTAACACATAGGCAATTATGTGCCTCCAGGTTTCCAAACACCTCTTGCTCAACATGGTGAAAATCTACATCTGATTATCAAAATAGTTTTGCTTTTATTCCTAGGTACAATTCCCCGGGAGTTTTTATATCGAGGAATTTAATCTGGGAATATTCATACTAACTAAGGTGGAAGACTCATAGTCTTAAAAATAATTTATATTATGACATTTTGTTTGAGATTTATTCTAGTGATGAAAATTTCAATTCATTATTTTCGGCCAACATTTATAATTATGCGCATGGAAAGGAAACCACTGTTGTTTGAAAATTCTTTCCGAGAACATATTCCGTTTTTATTGAATTTATTTTTTGAATGTGTTTTTTCACTAAAGAAAGTATAAATTACTTGAAGGGTACCGTTTTGTACCACTACTTTTGCAAAGCCTTTTTTGGAAGCCTGATTTTAGGTATCAGGATTTTCATCCTAATTTTAATTTTGTAAATCGATCACCTGTTCAACCACTAATAACCGGTCAGAGCTTTAAGTTATCAAATTGATTAGAAAGTGCCGTCAACAAATCCTTGCAGTTAATTTTCTTGTGAGCGTATTACCAATCAGTGGTCAATTATTCACACACGCGTCGCCAAAGAGCCCATCGATAATTTAAATTTGAGACCAAAGTTTGCCCTTTCGTGACTTTTATGTTCAGAATTAACCTTTGATTGCTCATAAGTTTATCTAAAAGTTAATTTCAAAAATTCATTTGGTTGTAATTTGAAATCAATTAAACAATGAACTTCGAATTTGACTGGAAAATAGACCGGTCATTTGTTGTTTACCATGTGGTCGTATACTCAGATGATAAATCGTCGTCCTAAACATTCTTAACTTCCATTCGCCAAAACAATTATCTATTTAGCTTCTAAAAAGCTGGATATGGAAATGATAGAAGATTTGCCTCAGAATAAATTTTTGATTGAAAAATTTTAAAGAAAACAAATCCTGAAATTTAAAATGACCAATAATTTCTACAGGATGAAAAAAAGTCTTACTTTGTTGACACAAATATTGCCTTATAAATTTAATTTTTCGAAGAGCTTCATTTTTATTCTTATGATTCAAGTTGTATGAAATTTTTCTCAATTTTTGATATAATAGTCGGAAAATTGAGCAATATTTGGAAACTAATCAGAAATTATCGAAGAGAATTGGCAATATTCAGAGAAATAAGCCCCTTTTATTCTTGAGATTAGTTGTTTGATTAACTTTCAATGAAATTAACTCTTCAGGTAACACGGACCGGGTGGGCCGACAATTTAAAAGAGAGATTCTCCCTGAGAGAATCTTGTGCAATGTATAAAGATCCGAAAAGTCCGTTTAACATTATTTTTAGAACAAGTAAAGTGGACCTTTTCACATATAAGTTATACGGTATACCGCGGTATATAACTGGGGTCGTGCTTAGTGTACTCAAATTGGCCAATCGACTTTTTTGTCCTCAGTATACATTGCCTAGGTGAGTACAATAAGCACGCCCGTGTTTGGTGTATCCAAATGGAACGACATTATTTTTTTTATTTAGGCCTATTTGGGTATGGAAAGCACGGGCGTGCTTAGTGTAGTACACTAAGTGTACATCAAAAAGGATTCATCGTACGGATAAGGGTACACGCAGTGTACCCAAATTGGTTCAAATGAACAATTATTTTTAAAAAATGCTTGTCTTGATGAAACATTCGGATTCAGACCAATTTGGGTACAAAAATCCCGGGGCGTGCTTGGTGTACTAAAATGGGTACACTAGACACAGACTCATACATACTGACTTATACATACGACTCATGTATAAGTTTTATCAAGACAGTACGAGAATTTTTGAAACGGAAACTGTATTTTTCATGTGTTTCTGGTGGACTATTAACAGGTAATTTGAGTGTTTGGACAATTTATTTTAGCCGCAACATACTGAATTATATTAAATGCCGGAATCTCACCCGGTAAATTTGAAACAATAATATCACTTTTTATGAAAAATTGTTCAAAATGTTTCTGATATCCCTTTATCAGACTTTTTTTAAGATCCCGGCCCTGATAGTGACTCAGCAGATTTGTAACCCTGATCCTCCAAGGGGGTTGAGGTATTTTGTCAGCCATAATTTGAGTTTATTTAAAAAATTACCAATAATTTTAAAAAGTCCCATTTCCAATCAATCATATCCAAACTTTAGCTGTCAACTGAACAAAAGTCTTCTTAGCTACTAAATGAAAATGTATGTATATTACCGGTTGATTATTAACACTAAAATTTGTTTTTGAAAAGGCTTTATGATTTATAATGATCCGTGTTCATTTCAAAAAATGATGGACTAATAGTTATTTGTAGACGAATATATTTTCACGAAAAACTTTATTTTCAAAGAAACGCTAATAAAATTATCTCACCGAAGAAATGTTTACTATTCAAAAATCATAATTTATTAAGATTTTCTTATCATGTCTAATCCAGCGCTTGATACTCATGATTATTATGTAAACAAAAAGATAACATTTTTGATAAAATATTTACATATTTCATCTATTAGCCAGGTCTCATTTTCAAATAAAAAATTTTATGCTCTAGAAAAAATTCACATGAGATAAGATTTTATATAAAATACTGAAATCTTTGGCTCAACACTGTGGAAAGATCTTGTATCGCTGATAACTCGATATTTATGATAAAAACCTATTTTAATTTGATTAAACTGAGGATGGTATGGCAAAGACAATCCATGGTTTATTTTCGGATTCAGGATTATTTGTTTTTTGACCAATCAGGAGGCAGTACTTTTTGAAAATTTTCCAGATATATTTGTCATTTGTCGAAATCTCTGAAAAACTCAACAAGACGTAATTTTTTCTTTTGTTATGTCTCCGATAAATCGGGAGATCTGAATTTCTAATAACAGCCTAGTCCACATTCTAAACAAATTTTATTATATGAATATGATAGTCAGACTATCAGGTCAGTTTTAAGCACTTCTAATTACACTGCTCAATGAACACAAATAAAAGTAACCAATAATTATAGAGGATCTTATCAAACAAATTATTAAAGTTTTATTGGTAAAAATATTGACAGTCAGCTAGATCTCACATCTCAAATACCACCAGTTTGCATGCTAGCGGTCGCTGAATGTCACTGAATTGAATGTCTCTGAACATTCCTCTCCTCCTTAAATACACAACGTCTCGACTTATTTTCGGCTATGACTTCATCATCATATCCATTTATTGCCCTCTCCCAAAGATTTGGTCCCTCAAAAACACGGGGGGTGAGAAAACGACGCGTCATTTGAAAACGAGTCATCCAATTCAGTTCTTTGAGAGCTCAAATTAAGCACAATTATCTAATTGATATAAATATTAAAAATTATTTTTAATATGACCAATGTTTTTTTTTCTAAGATTACTGAAATTGTTTAATTACGTTGGTATTAGTTTTTGTTAAAAAAAGAAGCAAAGGTCTGAAAAAATAGAAACAATGGTCTGATTCGGACCAATTTTAATTTTGTATTATTCACTAGATATTTGTGCACAGTTTGAGCTATCTTAAAACCCAATCGGCTAAGTCGTTTTTGAAAACCCCGTTGTTTTCTCACTCCCGTGTTTTTCAGGGACCAAATTTTTGGGAGAGGGAAATAAAGGGATATAGTGACATTCGGCGACCACTAGTGGGGGAACTTGAGGTGCCAGAGATGTGAGACTCAGCTCATTGTTATTTGTTGGCCGATTTAATCTAGTTCCAAAATTACGGCAAAATATTTTTATTAACGGTACGTCATGAAAAATTATTTACGGCGTGAGAACTTGCTAACTTAAAAAAATTGGTCTTAAAAAATGGATTCGGAGCCATTTGGGTATAGAAAGCACGAGTGTATATTCCATCTTAATATTGCATTTTCGGTCTGATTATCAGAGTCTAATTTGCATCCACCGAATATCTCTATAAATATAAAAAAACAAATGAGGGTTTTTTAAGTTGTGTTCTACTGGCCAAAATAGTGCATCCTAAATAGGTATTACCCATTTGAAAAACAGCCGCGCTAGTGAAAACAACTTTATTAGCTATCATCGGTCAATTATGAGCAAAAGGTCGCTAAAGAGCAAAGTAATCACTTTTGCAATTATCCATAATCTTTGATTAAAAGTCTAACTTCATTCAAATTAAAACAGTTTTTCAAATTAAAACTGTTTTTTCACCGTTACCAAAACAATAGGCAGGAAGTAACTTTTGTACACAAAATAAAATCAATCCAAATTCTTTTTTGAGAAGTACAAGCTAGTAAATGTTAAGATTAGAATTTTACGGTATATAAACGAAGCACAGATTAAAATTAAAGCACTACCGTCACGTATGGACCATAATAAATAGTATATGTTAAATGATAATAAGTACTTTGATTTTTTTTGGAATTGTACCAGTAAAAAACTCACTATGTTTTTAAAGATTTAGAGCGCGATTGGCTCATTTTTTTATTCCGCTTCTTGAGCGCATTTGGAAAATATGTGAAATTTGAATTTGTCTTTTCGTGAGACAATTAAAGTTTGTTAAGAAATTCGGTGCATTTTGACAGATTTGCACTTTTTCAATTTATTTTCTCTTGATGGGAAATTTTTTGCCACTTCGAAATTTTTAAATAAAAAGTTTTTCCAACAAAAGTTGCCACTTTTGAGCTAACTTTGCATAATCAGATTTCTAACAGATCGATTATTTTTACTTAATAAATCGTCTTTTGAAAAAACACTGAAAAAACGCGCGTTTGCTATCAAAGGTGTCTAAATTACATCAAAATTTCTTTTTCCTTCTTAATTAATTAGAAGCTTTAAAAAACGATCTTGACCACTAGCGAAATTTTCTATAATTGAATTTTATATGATTTCTACGTCAAAATCCAAAATTTAAATTTTTGAAAGAAGACTAAAAAAAACGACATTTTAGCACATCGAAGGAAATATTTATTTTCATGAGCTTAATTTATTAAATTTTACGTGGTGGATGGGTCGGCTAACCAATTTGGCAAGTTTCGGTGAGATAAATTTTATTTAATTATGGATAAAAATGGGCTTTGATGGATTTCTGCCGAACTGTAGTTTTATTGCTAAAATTATGATTCAGAGTATAAACAAGAGCGAAGAAACTAAGCGAACACATATTTAAATATAGTGAAAGTAGCCATTCCAAATATTTTCAGCTAAGGATTCCAGAAAAATTACTTTGGAAAAGTTTGAACAAGAAATGGGGAACATTTTCGATATATTTCCAAAAAGTTTCGACCGAAAATCCCAAAAAAAATGTCATATGATTTTTCAAATAGCATATAAAAAATATGTGGTAACCTACGCGAAAAGTTAAAGTGGCCATTTTAAAGGATTTTTTTCGTTGATTTGAAACAAATACTGTAAAAACAATTTGAAGAAAAAATAAGGCATTTTTTCATAATGTTCCGGAAGTCTTTTCAAAAATTCTCATAATTTGTCGAATTCGAAAAGTTTAATTCGAACTCAAAATTCTTAAAAAGCAGTAATTCTGTAGTGACAAAAGTTGCCTGGAGTATAAAACATTACTTTGGTGGTATATTGAGAAGAATATATAAACCGTAAAAAGTTTTTCATCAAGAGCCCATTCCGTTATTCTTTTGTTTTTTTCCCAAAATGCACCGACCCCCTTAAACAATTTTGGAAAATCTGTGGTCGTTTCTTATTGTGATATGTTTTTATTTATGATTTATATAATATGGATTAAGGGCCCTCAGTTGACAGATCATGACTACTTGAATGATACAAACGACGCGGGATACTAGCACCCAATCAAAACCCTGTATTCCAGAATAGGCCGATTTCATTGGTCAGATTTGGAACGGATCAACCAATTAAATGCTTGGATTCCGCATTTTTCAAATAATCACGATCTGTCAGTTAAAGACCCTTAATCCATATACTTTTATTTTCTTTATTTCAAAATTATATCAAGTATTTTACAGAACAAATTATCAAAGTTATTCACATAAAATAAGACATAATTCAGAAAAACCCCGATCCTAAAATAAAGAAATGTTCCACACAATAGCAGCCAATTACAGGTGTGGAAGTTTTCCCGCAAATTTTTTCTATCAATTTAGGGGCTATGCCTGGCTGATTTGACATATTCACAGTGATATATCTTGAAAACTAACAGTTTATGAGACAAACGAAAAATACTAATTTGTAGATCTACCCTTAACTCGTAGACTTTAGACATGAATCTGTACCAAGACTCGATTTTAGCCAACTAGTTGCCTAACTTTTAAATCGGCCATATTAGCAAAGTTTATTATCAACATTCATTTTTCAATAGCTTAAAATAATATTCAGCCAATTTGCTATACAAATAAAATAACAAAATAAATTTTAAACGAATTTAAAGGCATTAATAAGAATAAGAAAACAAAAAAGTTGCAAAAATTACTATTACTCGACTATAAAAGTGCAATAATGAGATGAAATTAAACCTTAATTTATATTTGCAATAACCTCATATAAAACTTCAAATGATTTTCTATCGGTCTGTCTAAACATAATTGTATGTTTTCTACAAAATTTCTTAGTAAAATCTCTCTTAAATTTGTTGTGAAATATAATGTGTTGTGAATATGGAATCCTTCATGCGATCGCGCCTACGTGATCACGTAGGCGTCTCATATTATCATTTTTTTCCAAAGTTTTGACTTTGAGAAATGCTTTATTTAAACCGGAGGCCATACTGTAATGCAATGGAAGTCTTAAAAATTCGTTACGATTCTTTAAAGGGTCTTCCGCATGATATGAGTACTTTTGAAAAAAAAATATATAGTATCAATATACAGTTATTTTAAAAAGTACTCAAATTACGTCAAAAAAAATCCAGGGTCAACTTCAAACGTTTTTAAGACTTTTTCTCATTACATGAAAGTCTGAATAAAATCACGTGACGAAATAATCCAAAAATAAGGTTTAAATATTGTCATAAATAAATCCTTATTTCTTGAAAAATAAGATCACGTGACGTGTTTGGAAAATATTATTATGTTCAAAACTCTTAAATTAGGTGTTATTGGCCCAAAAAAATCGGCGTAATTTGATCACTATTTTGTTTACTTTCACCAAAACCTTATTTCCTAATTTGAAGGTCACGTGATCGCTTTTGGACTTTGGTGTAATGGGAAAAAAGTCTTAAAACTTCTAAAGAACCACTTCACTTCTTTCAAAAATTGATTTAAGCAATTTTTGGAAAAAAACAGTACTACTTTTACCAACCTTATTTCTTAAATATACGGTCACGTGATCATTTTCGGGCTATGATGTGATGGAAAAATGTCTTAGAATTTTTTTTGATCACGATGAAAATTTTAATTTTGTGATTTAAAAATTTTTCGCAAAAAATAAGTACTGTTAATACAGTAAAAATTTTCCAAAAAAAACGCACAAACGTCATTTTTGTCTTCAAGTTAATCGATAACTTTATAACTGATCTTGTCATTAATGATTAAGCGTCGTAAAATGCGATTAAATGGTGTGCGGCAACTTAGTTGGCTAAAATCGAGTCTACGAGTTAATCTTGTGAAATAGTACATCACAAATTGTTTTTGACAATTACACTAATAGTTACAGTATCTTAGCAAGATGACCCTTTCCAAACTGCAAAATCTATCTTCTCCCAGAAGCTTTATTCAATTTAGCTTAAATTTTCACGGATCACGTAACGATAATATGCTGATCTTTGAAAGTATGAAAGTGATTGAAGCAAAAGTTGATCTCTGGCAATAAACCTACCGAGATTTCAATGGGTATCTATCAGATCTATACACGGAAAACGATAGATAAGCCGGAAAATTTTCAAAGTTTTTTTTATTTTTTAAATCCAGTTGTAGAAAAATATTATTTGATTGTATATTTTTTAAAAGTACAAAACACTCCAAATGACCAAAAAACATTTTTCTTTGCTTTTGTTGTTTTTTCTTCTTTAGAATTTTAAGAAATTTTAAGAAACTTAAGTATTTTGTATCTTAACATATTTCCTAATTTGACGTGTCTAGGTTGAAAATTTCGATATTATTATTACTAATTTATTTGCAGCCATGGTGAGACCGTCTCCAATTCTCATTGACCTCAGCAACTCAACATATATCGGGGTGCAATGATATATGTTGTAAGAACATTTCTTGATAAGTAAATCGTCAGCTTGGTTTCAGTGGTATTCTGAGTTTCATCGCGTGACATTTGTTTTTCGAATGTTTTATGGAAATTAATCGAAAAAATCATATTTCAGAATCCAGCAATCGATTTCTGAAAAGCTTGTGCTAATCTCTTAAGAATGTAATGATGACGACGTAAAAACAATTCGAGCTATTTTGAAAATTTATCCGCTGAAAAGATTGATTTTAAAGTCTGATTTTGCCGAAAAACATCGGTTATTTGCTATTCTAGAATTTATCAGTCGTCGGATCAAAAAACGCTCATGCTAAAAAAAATATTTTCTTGGTATTATTATGAGCATATTAATTATACTTTTTATCGGAGTTAATCTTTAAGGGGCACGTTAATCCGCCAAAAATTATCGGCCTAAAAATAATCCGCCTAATTTTATTTGTAAAAAAGTTAATTTTTGACTAAACTCTCTAGAATTATGTTGTTTTCTGGCGTGCATGAAAATTAATACGTTAACTGTCAAATTATTTTAAAAAAATTTGTTCTCGGAACAATAAACCTTATAAATTTGGAGTACCAATTTTTCAAAAATTAGGCGGATTATTAATTAGGCGGATTATTTTTAGGCGGATTAACGTTCCCTCAATCTCTACTTATGTTAGAGTTTTAAAGAGTCAGGGTATTATGAATGTATAAATTGTGTTTTGAATTTATTTTATATATAATATTCTATTTTTTCTGAGGTAAAATTGTTGAACTGTTGGGTCGGCTCGAAAGTAAAACGAGAAACGACACGTCGAAGTCGGTCATGCCATATTCTCTATTGACTATAAAAAGGATATCCGAACACTGCCAAAAAACGTTCTGGTAAGGGTACAAAGTTTGGACACGGGTTCGTTCGGATAAAAAAGTTTTAGCATGCAAATTCACAAATAAGAAATAATTAGAAATATATTATTATTAGAAAATGTTATTACCGTATCTTTTCACTTCAAAGAAGACGGCTAATAGGATAGTGTGGTTGAAAATAATTTTGATTTTTGCAAAAGTTTTTTTTTAAACTCAAGCGAAATAAAAGTATGCTTATTTAATTATTTTTTTGTTGGTTTTAGGGTTAAGCGGGTGTTTTAAGCTCAGTGGAACGAACACAAAGATTGAGATTCGCAGCAGGAGATTATTGTTTCGCCGAAATATTATTCGCACAGAAAATCAATCTATTTACTTTTGATAGGAATGGCCGAAGTAAGAATAATTCTACAAATAAAATACGGGACTATCAAAGAGCAAAAATATTTTTACTCTCATGGAAATTTGTTCACTTTCATTTTAGCACTATAAACGTTATGCTTTTGTTTCGATAATTTAATGCTTTATTTTCAAGAGACTTGTGCGGACAATTAAATGGAAAAATAATTGTCTGAATGTAGACTAAAAAATAATAATAATCTGGTGCTAAAGAAGAAAATTTATCGTACATCATTTAGTATGTCAAATGTTCTGATTTATAGTTATTATAAAAACTTCTTAGCACCGCCTAATATCTCCTTAGTCACAAAAATTGACCCTTATGGTATATTGACTGAAAGTTAACTTTACCCATATCGAAAAAAGGCGTCATTTGGCACAAGGGTCAAGGAGATATGTAGGACACTCACAGGTTAACACAGTGGCAGTACAGGAAACCGAATATCATGGTTTCTATGTCAGTATTTGCATAATGCATGAAATTTTCAATTCACAATCATCGACATTACCTTTCTTCACTTTTGGGAGGTCGTACATCAGCATAATTTTGCAAAAAATAAGTTGAATTATTGATTTCATCCAATAGAAGACCGAAAAAACTTTAGCATCGTATAAAGTATTTTATATCAATTGTTATTCAGCAAGAACATCGGAAATTGCACATTTACGGACGATTAGACCCTGTAATTAATACACTGAATAATTATTAATCATTTTTTTTTAAATATCAGGATGTCAATTTTGTTAAATAAATTGAATTGTGTTTTTGGACCTGTGAGTTATATCCCTTTATCACTTTTTGCTTAGATTGCGTAGCCACAACATTAAATTCACACGTTAAAAGGATTAGTGGCTACGCAATCTAAGCAAAAAGTGATATATTCCTTTGTCACACTTTTGCAAACATCCCGGCCTACGCCCTACTCGGGGCCCACCACTAGTAGCGTTGGTTGAATACGTGTCTCTTATTGGCTGTGATTTAGCTTTTTTTTACAAAATGATGAAAGGAGATTAGTCATAGCTTTACGCTTGTTGATCAGGGCCGGCACATTCACAAAAGTATGACAAAAGAAAATTATGATTCAGGGATATTTTGTGTAAAATATAAATTCCGAATTTTATTATATAATAATTTGATTTTTCGGTTGGCAATTACGGGGGCTCCTGGTCATTTTTAAGCCAAATTTTTATTTAATTCGGTTTAAAAACAACTCATCCGACAACATTCTTAGATAGCTCAAAAAATATCTTGTGAAAAATAAAATAAAAAAATTGGTTCATCGGACCAATTTATTTTATCTTTTTTCTTAGATTACTGAAATTGTTTAATTACTAGTTTTACTTTAAAAAATTGGTAACAATCGTTGGATTCGGACCAATTTTTTAAATTCAATTATTAATTAGATATTTGTGTTTTATTTTAGTTATCTAAGAAATCAATCAGATGAGTCGTTTGCAAAAGCTGAATTAAATAAAATTTTTGGCGTAAAATTTAGTAAAAAATGACCAGGAGCCCCCGTCATCGATATAAACTTCGGATAGGAGTCTTTATAGACATAATCATGATTATGCAAAATTTGTTCAATATTGGGTAACAGTCCCATTTTTTTGAAATAGTTTTAAAATTGATGATGGTAATTAATTAAATTTGATCATTTGTTTGTGATTCTTGACTTCAAAAAAATTATGTCTCTGATCAAATGATTCAAGGTTATAAAAAGTTCGCCTTTCTGACAAACAAATTTTATATCCAACTGATTTAGAATTATAACACATTTTACAAAAGCTCCTCTTAGGGTTTACAACTGTTATCGAAGTAAACTTGTAGTTCTTTTTCAAAAGCGAATGTACCAAACGTAGACCTGATCCTTTCTGGTAAATTATTAAATAAATCAATAAAGCAAATTGGCCAAAATTTTTTGGTGTGTTTAAGAAATTCACTGAAGACTTTTTTGGGAAATTTTTTGCCAGTTTCTGGATTTTTTTCATTTTTTAAATTATTGAGTTCAATTTCAAGTTCTGGCATATTTTTCATAATCCCACTGTTATTACCAGTATTTTTTAGAAAGTAAAAATCTCGCCTTTTCGCCCTACTCACATATGAACAGTCAATTTCAGCATAACCGGTAAATGGTTGAATAACTTCTCCTATATTTTAGTTTAGACATTTTATCAAATCGGTATATATAGGGGAGCTGGCTTACATGTCATAAAAATAGAATTAAGACGATTAAGACCAAGATAAACATGAGTATGGTAAACATTTCTGAGATTATGAGGCATAAGTAACTCAACATGAGATATTGGGCGTCCTTTTTCTCTTAATGTTTTATGTTTAATGACTTTTAAAAAATAAAAAAATTTGTTTTGAAAAAGCGTATACCACTTTTTATCGAGAATCCCTCGACAGTCGAAGACATGTAAAAAGAAGCCAACTGCAAATAAATTTTATAGATTTATTAATTGTTTAACTGTACCATAATCACGCATAGCCAGAACATTATGTGTAGCAGATTTCATAATATGGTGTAACTGTGGTTCTATACTTATATCTCCAGCAGAGATATTTTGGCCTAGTCTAAGCCCTAAGTACAGTATTGAGTCATCACATACTACTGTCTGATCTCTTATTTTTAACTCTTTTTCTGACCAATCACCTATCTTGAATCCGACAGTTTTTTGACTTGCAATTTTAATATGTTTTTTATTCAGTTCCGCGTCCATCGCTTCAAAACACTCAGTGACTTGAGTAATTATTTCTTCCTTAGAATCCCAACTTATTAGCAAGCCAAGATCATCAGCGTATGCTATAACTACAACATTTTTGAAATTATTTTTAATATTTATGGTCTGAAGATATTCATTTGTTTTTCATTATTGAGTAAAACATATTTTTTTTAAGATGATCCGAATCATTTTGTAAATTTGTTTTGGTCATTTTGAAACTTAGGGGGCTTTGTTGGACATTATTCGTTCCAGAACCTCCATTCATCGATTTTATTCAAACTCCGAGGTCGAATTTGTAATAAACTCGTTATCACTCATAAGTAGGGTTGCGCACGGGAGAACTAAATCCAGAGTGAGCACCGAAAAAATAAATCAATTGCTTTTTGGGGTGAAAAAATAAGAATAAAAAAACACCATCTGGTCACCAAATCATGTTTGTAAATTTCTATGATTGATTAAAATTTGAGTTTTTGATATCAAACATGAAATATTGGTTATTTTCATTATCGGGAACTTGTTGAAAACTATGAGTAGATATAAAAAAACCAACAATATTCGAGTTGAAAAATTGCGTAGGCGTGTTTTTAGATTTTTCCCAAAATTGAGGTTTTGCAAATTTTGAACACGGAAAATATTTTAGCAAGAAGAGCTAAAAAGTCACTTTTTTCTTCTTTCGGTTCTAAATTGAATACATTTTACGATGCAAATAATTTTTAATTTGCACTTCTTAAAATTCCCATTTTAAACGGAAAAACCTAAACATCCCCGCAGAATTCTCCCGTCAAATTTGTTTTGTATAATTTTCTTAGGTTTCAAATTCTATATTAAGTTTCATCCTTTAATTAAAAGCCCTTGTTTTATAGTCAAAAATTACACCATGCGTTACTCTATTCATTAGTCAATTAATTGAATTTTCCAAGTAAAACTTGTTTTTAAACGACTATTTTCTATTTTATTTCAAATCATCTTGAGGTTAATGTGAGATATCGAAATTTTTTGTCAGAATAGTCAATTTTGTACGCTGAGGTTTCTATAGAGCAAAAAACATAACTTTACTCTTCTTTAATAATAATTTTTCTTTCAAATTTGGCTATGTAGAGCAAGATTTCTGAGAGAGGGAATCTTTAACTCCTATTTGCATAAAATTAACTGTGTTAGCTTGTTATTTGACTTTTTAAGAAATAAATTACTGAATTCATGAAATTGTGTTATAAGAAAATCTTTATTCTTCAAATGACCAAAAAAACACTACAAGTTGACCTATTAAATCAATACACATTTTTGATCAATAAAATCAATACACATTTTTGACCAATAATATTCCTTATTTCAAATTCTTATTAATATTTGTCAGATACGATTATTAATTAAAGATTAAACAATTTATAAATATTTCTTCTTTGATATAAAATTAAAAAAATTTGCTCAAAATATTTTGTGATCAATAAATGCCCTTCTGTGTTTATCTGCAGATTAATTTCAATTTATAGTTTCCGATCAATAAATGCTTCCCGGTGTTTATAAACATATTTATTTTCAACTTATTTAATTATTATAGACAAACTGTAGTTGTTTCATAAGCGTATCAAGGTCATGTTTATCATTATGATTCTCTTAGAGTAATTTTGCTTAATATTACACTACTTTTCGCAAAAATAATATGGGTCACTAAGCATTTAACTGCGCAGTGTGCGGAAAGTTTTCATCAGATTGCCATTTTTTCATATGGTACGTTTGAAAGCAAATAAATGCCACTTTTTATTCATACTTTACCATTTAAATGTGCCTCATTATTTTTGAGACAATCAGAGTTTGTTTGCAAAATAAGTACTGTTAATTGAAGTCTGTAATTCTTGTGGGGATACCATACAGAAATAACGCACAATTTTTTCCAAATTTTTTAAGTCAGAAAATGTGATTTTCAAAAATATTTGCTAAAATTTTCTACTACCTTGAGAAAGCTAAAATTCTATTTTTTTATTTTTTTTTAATCGAGCTCAGCAGCGCCATAAGCAAACATCAGAAAAAATGTGTCGACAGCGATCTAGCCAAGCGTTGGAATATCAATAAATCCAAATTTTCAATATTTTTTATGTATACCCAGACCGCCATATTTTCCGTCCGAAAAACAGTAAGCTCGGTAAACCGGATGGTTAAGACAGATAAAATTGTCACGTTTAAGTTATTATCCGCTCAAGGTTTTGAGATTTCACGATATGTAACTGAATTATACATATCATAGGTATATTAGAAGTTAAAGGCGTTTACAAATGTCAAATATTGGATTTGAAGACCCTACAACCTCCTAAGGTCATAAAACAGTTTCGAAGTCGATATGACGTTGTAAAGCTACTCAGGCGGCTAAGAGGTAATTATTTCTCATCAGAATTTAAGATGCATGCTAATTGATTCAAAAGATTTTGGTCAAAAGATGACCGAATTCTCTTCACTGTCTAATTCCGGATTAGCTATAGGCAAAAAATTCAATAATTTTGAGATTTTTTTGACTGATTTTGGATAGGTGTTGGCCTAGTCTAATTAGTTTTTTTGTGTTTATTTCTGATAGAATACAGCACAATTTTGAGCAGTAGAAAAGCTATTTAAAAAAAATTTCAAATGCAAAGTTTTGTAAAAAAAAACACTTATATAAAGCTTCTATATAGAGCTCATTTCGATTCGAGTACCCCCTTCTCATGCTCATGAATTATCGTCGATAATCTTCGAAACATTCATTTACTTGCTATGTTGTTTGAGCTTTAAAGGAGGTGGCATAAGTCCAGCAGATTGGTACCTTTTTTCAGAGCAATATATGAAAGAAAAAAAAATTGAAATTTATTTTTTTATTTTTCATCTTCAATAAAAGTGTTCATTCTTACAAAAGTTTACATTTTTTTTTTCTAAACATAACTGACTATAGTTAAAAATACAAAAAAACACTTTCACTGGGTGCATCATTCCACTTAAACCCTTCATACCAACTTTTGAACCTATTGAAAAAGGCAAAAAAATTTCGGGGCCGAAACGGCGCGGAAATAACATCCGCAAAGACTTACAATTCAAATGCGTCAATAGAGCTAACAATTTCTTACCAAAAACATTGTTTAAAATTTTTAAATACAATTAAGCCGTTTGAAAGATATGTTTTTCCTACTTTATTTTTTGATTTTCGTCGAAATTTCTCTAAAAAATTATATTGTATGAAATCGAACCATAATATAAAAGAAAAATTTTTGAGGATATCAGTTTTTAGGAAAACTATTTGAGGATTCTTTTGATATAGTTTATGTTCCTGCACAATTGTCGAAGAATTAATTTCTTCAGAGTTGATTTCTAGAAAAACTCCAAAAAATAAAAAAAAAAGTTTGCCAAAAAATATTTTTTGAAAAGAAATAAAAGGTCAAGTTCAATATTAAATTCGACCTGATGGCACAAAAAGTGATTTACAAGAGCATTTTTGGGATTTTTAAAAAGTTCACGATCATGTGGGATAATATGCTGACAATGACTGTAGTTTTTTTGAATGAGCCACTTCTCTGGATACACGGTTTGAGATTTTGGGAAACAGGTTTTTTATATAGCATTACTAATGCGGTAATTCAGGGTAGGTTTTTATACAAAATCTTCAAGATTTTTTTTCTGTAAAATTGGTCATTTTACTTTTATTAAAATTTCCAAAATAAATTTTCCGGGGTTAGATATATAAATATATTTTACACAGATTGCTTGTTTTTCAGATTCCTGATCAAAAGTCTCCTCAAATTCTCCTGCAGAATGCTTAGCTGGAATTTGCTTAGGTTGATTTCCAACATAGTAATCACAGCTCACAGCCGGCCGATTATAGTCAATATGTTCTATTTCCAGTCTTTTGCCATCCTGATCAAACAAACATAATTTTATTTTTTAATCCTCAAATAATTTTATTTTTCAATTTAAAAATGTACTTTTTTAATGGCAAAGAAGTCGGGAAATTACCATTTTAAAGACAATGCTAGAGATATTTAAAATCAGAGACAATTTTGGAAAGCCCAGGTTCGACTTACTAATTAATATTCATCTATCATCCTGAAAAACTTAACGAATTTTCACTGGAAAGTAAACTCTTTTCTCTACTGATAATAATTAATAAGAGTTTAAATTTTATGTGATATTTATCCAACCATTATTTGACCTAATCGTTTATTATTTTTTATTTCTGTTTCTCTCATTTTAACCGTTATAAGCCTTTTCAAATGAAAAACAAAATTATTCTGGTACAATTTCATTCTCATTTTAAGTGCGTTTATTTTTGGGCGGCGGAGAAATGAATCCTATTCAGCACGACAATAGACCAGCTAATGCAACTCCGAGAATGGCATTGGTAGCAGAGTTTCACTGATTAATTTGTAACTTACTATGTCATTCTTAAAACGTATGGTCTTTCCGAGAAATGTGAGATTAGTAAACCGGCTCTTTCTCTCGGGCGTTATCGAGTTCAACAAACTCCGAATTTAAAATGTTATTTGTTATACCCTTAAATCAGATCCTGATCTCAATCAGTGGAGAAATAAGTGGAATTGATATCTAATCCAGTTTCCGGATAAGCGCTCCAAAGTAATTGCCTTTCAATAGGCAATTGGGTGTGAGTGCGAAGTTCTCGTTTCTGGTGTGAGGAGGTTTAAGGGTAATCCCGGTCCCCTAATTTGACATATTCTCGATAAAATATTAGCCAAACACGGCTTTAAGGATGTGGGGCACGATAATTGGGCTCTTTTTTACACATTTTCAAGTGAAGTTTCTGAGAAACCTGGCTTCAGAAATAATTAATTAATTTTTCAAATACGTAGTACAACTCGTAAGAAAGGGCCAGTATTATTCAGAGCATCTGATACCTCAACTTACGCTCAGAAATGGTTTTTAGTAGGCGTCCCTAAAAGCACTAAAAAGCTACTCCTCATTCATTCCTCATCACTTTTTTATTGATATTTGCAATTAGAATGTAGATAATAAATACCATCACCAAACTGGTAGTCTTTTTCAAATTTTGCCTCTAGTGGTCAAACAGCTTATTTGGGAGCCTCGCGCAAAAGCCTACTCCTCCTTGAAAATATTTAGAATTTTTTAAATTTTTGTGCTTCGAATTGACCGCAAAGGCTGAATTAAGGTTCAAAATGGAAGCCTTTTTTGATTTTTTTCTCCAAAGTCTCAGGAACGACTTGTGAATTTCTAGTTCATGTTGAAATTCTTACTTTTTTGAAATTAAAAAATAAATAAAAATTGAAATTTAACGTATTTTGCAGTATTTCGAGTTAAGTGTTACATTCGCAATTTTGGAAAGGTGACATATATTCTAAGATCAAATTGGTACCTTTCACTTCAAATTTTCTCAAAAAATCTCAAACTTACTTTTTTTGAAAAATCAAAATTCAGAAAAAATCCTAAGCTTTAAAAACTCAGTGAAAATTCTCTACAAAATGGGCGCATCAAAAAAGTTTTCTAGAACATCTCAATTATCGTGCCCCAATCCTTAAGGATATTATTCAGATAGCCAGTTTGTAGAACTAGCCTTAATTTGTTGCATGTATACACTCAGACACATAAGCGAGACAGGGAGACCTAAGCCAAACGGAAAATCTATCTCTTTGAGGTTTTATTTTGAAATAAACATAAATTTCCCAAATAACCTGTATAATTAGTATTTAAAAGTTCTGAAGAGCGCTTTTGTCGATAAGTCTATATTTTTTCTAGAATATGCGATAAATCACCGTTTTTTGGACTTGTTCATCGGAAAAATCTATCTCCTCCTAGGTTAAATTTCAAAATTCACTCAAATTTTTGCAAACGGAGCTTGAACAAATAGAAACTTCTGAGAAGCCGTTTTTTTCAATTTTGTACCCGCCAAACTCAAATTATGCATTTTTCCATGGTCACGTGGGAAAAATTTCCGAAAACAAATGTGCTTCGATTTTTTCGAAAGTAGGCTCAAAAAAAGCTGAGGAAAACCATGAAGAGAAAGTTGGCTTACGTCAACCCGATATTTTGAAGTTTTAGTGGTCAAATTGCCACAAACGTTATTTTTAACAAAATTTGAGAAAAATACTTAGAAAAAATCGAAAAAAACGCAAAATTTTCGAAATTTTTTGTTGGCATTTTGGTTGTTTTATGCGTTCAAAACATAAACAATTGATTGGTGCATTTTTATGACATAATAACTGCAGCAAATGTAGGAGCCGGATCCCTTAAGGGGATAGCAGCGATGTGGCAGACTGGCGTCAATTTAATTTACGAAAATAATTAGTTGGTTTATTTTTTTGTGCTTATTTCGTTAGCTGAACCACAATAAATGTGTATCAGCTCATTAAAATCATTTTTTATCCATTTAGGACGATTTTCAAAGCATTATGAAAATTTTAAGCATTTTTCGTCAAAAATTTTTTCTGATTAATTTTTGAAATCTGTGAATAAAAACGAAAAAAAGCACTTTAACTTTTTTCATGCATGTTTACATATTTTCTGACTGCTGTTTGAAAAATCATGAAAATGTTTTTTTGTCATTTTGTTGTCGACTCTTTAGAAATATATGAAAATTTTCCGCAAATCAAGTCAAAAATTTTATTAGTAGTTTTTTTGAAATTCTCTGTAAATCAGGCCGAATCACTTGTGAAATTTTCTGGTATTTTAATTTGGTTTCGTATTTCAACCGATGCAAGGGTCAAGTGAATATCGTTTCTGAATCTTGATGAAATTTACAACACTTGCTTGTGAAACCGGTTTGTGCCATTTGGCACGCAATTTTATAACAATTTTATTATTTTTAAAAATTGTATAAATTCGGGTGTAATAGGCTACTATAACTTTTAAAAGTCAGGAACATTTTTATATTAAACTCAATTGAAGGTCAATTTTCTTAAAAGCTGTTTTTCTCTATTTTTCATGAAAAAAACTTTCATATTTAAGAAATTTTTGCATGTTGATGATCTCCCACTAATAGTGCATTACACCCGACTGTCTGAAGTTTATAAATATCGTCTTTAAAAAATGTTGTTTGTAATGAAAAGTGGTTTTTGATATTTTTACAGATACTTAAGTATGTAAATTTAAAAATATAAAAGTTTGCAAGTTAGAACACTTATATTTAGATAAAAAATAAATAAAAATTTTTCCACTTTTTTTTACTTTCAAAATCACTCCGTAAAAATGTACCAAATCTGCACATCGCTGCTACCCCTTAAGCGACTATAATTTTTTTTAAAACGATATTAATAAACTTTATTTATTTTCGAGGTGTATTCCGCTAATAGTTCCTATAACTCTGCACAGTCGAAATTTTTAATATCAAAGTTTTTTTCCATGAAAAAGGGTAAAAATTGGCAAAAAGTAGAGAAAACAGCTTTTTTGGTAAAAATTGATTTGGTTTTGATATTAAAAAATGTCCTGATCAAAAAAAATGACGCCCATACCCTCACAATTTTATTGAAAATTTTTCACAACCATAAAATTTAAAAGATTTAGTGCCAAATGGCACTTACGAGTGTACAGTCAAGTTAAAAATTTCATCAACAGTTTCAGAATGATAAACGCGCGACCTACCATTTAATTGACATACGAATTTTAATAGATACCAGAACATTTAATATGTGATTCTGCTTGATTTTTCATGAGAGTTCAAAAAACTACGAATAAAAATTTGGACTTATTTGGAAAATTTTCATAATTTTTTAAAAAAGTCATATAAAAATAAAAAATAAAATGTTATGATTTTAAAACAGCGGTCAGAAAATATGTACGCATCCATGCAAAAGTAAAGTGCATTTTTGGTGAGTTTTTATCACCAGATTTCAGTTATCAAAACAGAAAAATTTGGACAAAAATGCGGAAATTTTTATAATGCTTGATTTTTTTAAATTTTTCCGATTTCAAAGATGAAACTTGCAGCTCAAATATTCCCTAAAAAAGTTAAACAATTATTTCAATGGGAGCTGGAACACATTTTTTCGGTGAGCTGACGATAATAGCACAAAAAAATAAACTTCCTTAATACACTTAATTTGACTTCAATCTCCCGGGTTTATGCCGCCCCTTAACCCCCCCACATACTCAAGCGCTGGCATATCTGGCCAAGTGATTGCGATCTCTATTTTTAATCAGTTACCTTTTTCCCAAAACATTTATATTAAAATGATCGGTTTTTTTTTTGAAATTTCCTCTATCTTGGCTTATTTATCTTTTCTCTATCTTTTGTAGTTCTTGAGAAAAGCAATGCTTGCGACCCCGGAAATCGGGGCCTGAAAAAATTCAAATGAAAGATTTTGAAACTTGGAAAAAATAAAAAAAATAGATTTTATGAACTTTGCCACCGTGATTTTAAGATTGTTTTTGTGTCAAAAATGCAATTAAAAATATTCCTAAAATCAAAATTTTTTCTTTCCTTTTGATTTACACACATATCAAATTTGTTTTCCGATTTCTCTCGAAAAAGGTTAATTTCTTGCAAAATATATATGATATAAGTTATTTTGTGCAAACAACAACTAGTGTCCTCTACGAATATATTGAAAATTGATACGTTTATTTTCAACCTGTAAAATGGGACATACCATGCGGCGGCGAACTATAAATTTCTTTGTTATTTTTTTGTCGCACAGACTTGGATAAAAGTACTTATGAGTTTGTCATTAGAAGCAAAAAATTTATCGCGAAAGGTCTGTTACGGTGGCAAATTATCGTGGGCGATTATTTTTTATATTTTCTGCAAACTATTTCCTTACCGGTTTTCTTCAATTGAAGGTTTTCTTTCCAAATATTTCTATTTACGATATTGGCTCAAGAAAAATTTATNAGCCTCTGCCGAATAAAACAATTTGGAGCTTCCAAGGGTTAATGATAAATTAGCATAAATTTGTATGCAGAATTCTTGAAATTCTAGAAATTGACATTGAAGCGCGCTTTAACTTAAGCTGATCTCCTAAAATGCAAAAAAATAAGGTCAGAAATAAGTGCAAACTTTCTACTTTTTAGCTGTAAATTTTTTCAATAAGTTCGACTTCCTGTTCTTTGTTTAGAGTTAGTTTGTGAAAATCTCTCTAGATATTTCAGGTGTAATCTCTTCATCAATACGGAGAAATTGCAATAATAATTCTCCTGCATTTTTATGAATTATTTCCTGTTTGATTTCAAAACTTATAAATATTTGACGTTAAATAGTGTAAAAGGGCAATAAGCAAAATTCAGCCTGCTTATTTTGATCAACCGATCATTTCCTTAATTAATTATCCGGCTTGGTTATTGACTCGGGGAAGCAATGTAAGGTGAAACACAGCGGGCGTTCACAAAGCACAATTCTAGGTCACAAAAAAAAAACGAACCATTTTTCAATATCTAATATTTGATGACAAACTTTTTTTTTCAATAATAACATAAAATATATTTTTTTTAATCATTTTTTAACATAGAACTTGAGACCAGAAATGTGTTTAAATGATTTTGGGTGAGTTAAAGCGCTGGATGAAATATTTTTATTAAGAAATTGCTCTTTCAACAGATCTTTAAAGTAGGTTTTATCAGTAAGGTAGCTTTTTTTTAGGTCGCCCCACCCTTTGCCCCCATGCCATTTTAACAAAGCAAGATAATCCAAAATGGATTTCTGCATCCAACACCAAGAAAAAACTCAAAGACCAAATTTTTGAATGACCAAAAAATGTCTGCCAAAAAAATTCGTCAAAAATTTGTGCTAGATGTCGAAATAGTGAATTAACGCTATGGGCAGTTTTCTCAGAATCGTCATTTTAAATCTTCAACTCGGTCGATTTCCGGTATTACCGGACTTCCGGTAAAAAATTCAAAATTTTGGTCTTTGAGTTTTTTCTTGGCTGTTGGATGCAGAAATCCGTTTTGGATTATTTTGCTTTGTTAAAAATGGCATGGGGGCAAAGGTGTGGGTGACCTAAAAAAAAGCTACTTAGTGATAATTATGAATGAATAAAATCAAATCATCTTCATAATTTGTTTATTATTAATATTATATTGTTTGATATATTTCATACTATTAACATTTTCGTCCGCCTCGAATCTCGACGCTGCTCACGCAATTCATTAAAATATCGATTTTGTCACCAAACCCCCTTTTTGTGTCCGCGAAAAAATCGAGAATCCGCTTTTTTTTTCGACGCCACTTCAGACTCACACGGTAAGTGTATTTTTATTCTTATTAGTCAGCAAAAAATTATTTTAATTACGATTTGAAAAATAATTTGTCTGATTTGACGCACCTTTTTTTAAATTTGGAAATTTTCCAATAATTTTAATCGTTGTTTTTTAAACAACCGATGATAAAAAATTAATATATTTGACCTTGATGCTCTGCGTGAGCCTCCAGTGTCGCATTTATACCGTCTTAATTTCTGCTTCAAAAAATCCTGGAAGAGATGTATTTTTCCTGAAACCATTCAAGCGCTGGATGATTTCATATAAGATATAACGGACCTTGGAGTTTCTGCGCCGGTTAACGTGGTCAATAAAAGCTATAAATGCTTCTTTGACATTCCAAATCTGAGAGGAGATACATTTTAAAGTGAAAAATAATCATTTTTGAAAGCTCGTCTCTGATTGGTCGGCCAATCAGAGGTTTTTATATGTTTTCGAAAGCAAGATTTTTCTTCGGTTATTCATAAACTCATACCTATATGTTCGAGTAATTTTTAGTACTTTATAATCTACCCTGAAAACCCTGTTTTTGGCATTAATGCAACAGTACTCTCTTAAGTTAAGGGAGTGGGCGTCGATAATTGGGCTTTTTTACACATTTTCGAGTGAAGTTTCTGAGAAACCGGCTTCAGAAATAATTAATTTTTCTTCAAATACGTAGCACTCCTCAGAAAGATGCCAGTACTTTCAGAGCATCTGAAACTTCAACCTACGTTCAGAAAATGGTTTTTAGTAGGCGTCCCTAAAAGCACTAAAAAGCCTACTCCTTATTCATCTCTCATCACTTTTTATTGATATTTCCAATTTAGAAATGAATATAATATACTCATCACCAAATGGAAAGCTTTTATCAAAATTATGCCTCTAGTGGTCAAAAGTATTATACGTGAACCTGAGATATCGACGCGCAGTCTTTAAAACATTTATTCTGCTATATTTAATTTTGCGATGCAAACCTTATTTGAGTCCAGTTGAATTATTTGGCAACGATACAATTGGTTTCAAATTTCAACACTATTTTAGATTTGTTTTTTAACTTCGCACTTTTTAAATATCGCCTACTGTATTTCTTATGCCTGAATAGGCTGTCCGCGGTCGAACCTTAATTTATGATATTTTCTCAAAAATAACATTGAAGTTCAGACATAAAGACAAAAAAATTATTCATTCATTTTTTTCTACCATGTATTTTGACAAACAGGTGGTCAAAAATCGAATTTACTCAGTTTCAGCTGTTTACCGCTAAAGTCTATACATTTTAAGATCAAATTGCCAAAAAGGACAGATATTTGAGCTTGAAGAAATTTTTTGTCGAATTAATCAAATGTTCTGTTTTGATTGACTAGGATAAAAAATTTAAATAAATTACAAAATTGAGTTTTGTCAAATTAATAGTAATTTTTTTAAAAAATGCTGACTTAAAATTATTTGCCCATCGCGGACAGCCTACACCTCAGTCTCTTTTTATGTAATTTAACTGTATTTTTACGAATTCATCAAACGAACTCGTTTTATTTTACTGAATCGCCTAAATTTGAAAAAAAAACTACTAGGAAATACCCCTCAAAGACGCTGGTTCCAATTCATGTTTTATTCGCTCTGAAATTATAATTCATCTGACGGATCAGCCTGGGTCCTTTTCTTGGACCTTTGCAACCTTTTCCTGGATTTTTACCTATCGATCCCATTTAGAAACCTGCCAATAAATATTTAATTTTCTCAAACTAACTTTTCTGAAAATATTGTTGCTATGGAATTCATAATCATAAAATTTTCATAAATAGAAATACTTTTATTGAATTTTCTTTCAAACCTCATCTGTGTAACTTTTAATTGCTCGAGATTTTTTTTTTAAATTTCATGATTACATTATTTCATCTAAAATCGGTCCAACAACCTTACACATTATTGTAGTATTGTAGCAGGCTTGTAAATATGAGCCATTTCGTTCCTTTTCATGCGTAGATTCAAGCAAAAGTAGGGGGGAAAAAGAGAAAGTGGAAGAAAACCTACGCAAAATCGTTCCCTTTCACAAGCCACATGGTAGTGAAGTTACTCCGACAAAAGTTCGAAATTTGAAAGCCTGATCTATAATAAATCAAATAAATAATTATAACCAAAATCAAAAGTAAATTCGATTTTCAATGTTGAGTCATTTTCGCACCCTTATAATATTTTCTTCAAATTAACGTCATTTTAATGTGAGAAAAGAAACATCAAATAAAATCTGAGTTCAATAATATATGCTCTGACAAAGGTGACGAGACGTAAATAAAAATTCTTATTCTGAATTAACACATAAATTATGTGACATAATTTATAAGGTAATAATGGTGGATTTTGATTACCTCTTCGGAAAAATTTCCCAAATTAAATTTTTTTATGATCATATCCTTCAGCATGAAGAAAAACCCACAAATTACCAAAAAAAGTTTCAAAAACATGTCAATTTCGGATCAAATTCAATTTTAAAACAATATAAACCGAATCTTTTTGCCCCGTTTTGAGATAATGTCACAATGTCACAGTGACATACAAAACTTCAATTTTAAGTTCAGCGTCACTCCCGCAAGTTCCTACAGCACAGTTTTTGAATTTATTCGAAAATCCGTCTCCAGAGTCTCAAAGGACCTGTAAGTTGATTTCTCCTAGGGTCAAAATTTCGGATTCAAAAATGTCAAATTTGCAAATTCGAGTTTTTATGGTTTTAAATACACAATCTCTAAAATTCGTCATTTGGTGATTTTGCTCTCTAGCATCATCTACGTTTATTCATAAAGTGGAAAAAGCGCTTTCGTGATTTTTGAAGTTTGGTGTTTTTTTTCCATAGTTTTGATCAAAATTGACCATTTTTCTGAACATAAAAACAAATTCAGGATTTACTGTTTTTTGCTCTCTGGCACCCACTGTGAATATTTTGGAAATGTTTAAAGATGAATTTCGTGATCAGTAGAGGCCTGTTTTTTTTTAGATGGGTCATATAACTCGGTGAGATAGCTCGGAAGTGGCACATACTCCAATTTTTTCCGTGACGCATTTTTAGGCAACATTTGACATATTTTTGTATCCGAATTTTGACCCTAGGAGAAATCAACTTACAGGTCCTGTGGGACTCTGGAGACGAATTTTTTATCTAAAGAAATTAAATACTGTGCTGTAAGAACTTTTGAAGATGACGCTGAACTTAAAATTGAAGTTTTTGTATGTCACATTATCTCAAAAACAGGGGGGGGGAAATTCGGGTTTTTACTGTTTTAAAATTAAAATTTGATCCGAAATTGAAAGGTTTGGAAAAAGTGTTTGAAGAATATGGCGACAAAAAAAATTTGATTTGAGAAATGTTTTTCCAAAGAGGTCTTATCGTAATCAAAAACTACTATAGTATCGTTATAAACTGAAAATTGTGTTCGTCAGACTTATAACGTCTCTTGCAAACTAACCCATAAATAAGATGAAATCATTTGAAAATATAAAATATTACGACACAGAATATGTTTCACAATCGCTTTTTTTGGTATAACGGGATACACTTTTTTTTTCGATAATTTTAGAACTTTATTGAAAATATTTGAAGTACAAGAAAAAATAAAATGCAGTCCCTTGCTGATGGAATGATCCCCTCCATATATTTCTTTCCGAAATGAATTTTACATGAAATAGCTACATTATGTGTTTTTACTCGCGAATTTAAAATTGCTGTTTTTATCTGCCGTAATTACCTTTAACGGCAATTTTTATTTCGCAAGTTAAAACAGATAC
>SCLH01000038.1:855359-896893 GCA_004367855.1 Oikopleura vanhoeffeni | reverse complement strand
TTTGATTATCTTTTGTCAATTCTGAACTCTCGCGGCACATATGATCATTTTTGACGAATTGAAACGTTACTTTCAGAATGTCTAAATAATTAATTTTTGAAACTGGTATATTTTGTTCAAATTTTTCAAATTATGGTATGTTTTTAAATAGATTTTTTATGTCAAGCGGACGCTCGTTAAAAATAAAAAATAGTGACGAATAATGTTTTCTCATTTAGTTTTGTACTATCTTAGATAGGCTATCGACTTTCTCCTTAGAGTTATATTTAAATTCAGCAACATATACTCAAAACTTATTCTGATGGCTTATCACAAACTTCAAATAACTCTCCAAATATGGGTTTTGCAAATTGAAAGATCAATGAGGGTGTTCAGAGTGATAGTTTAAATCGTCAACAAATTTGATTTGCTAAATGTTTTTACACTTTTTAGTTTTTAGGCTCTGTTGAAAAGGTCAAACATTACAAGCTATATCCTATTCCGAGTACTGTAGATCAAAATTGCCTAGGTAAAAATACAAACCAATTGTGTGTTCAATTCAGGGATTTGATTNGTTGGTTGGCCCGTCTCACTCTCGTTTGTATTTGGTTTGTATTTTTACCTTGTAAATTTTACCTTGTAATTGGTTTGTATTTTTACCTAGGCATTTTTGATCTACTGTACTCGGAATAGGATCTTTGGATATCTTGATTGAAAAAAAAGTCTTTTTGGGCATTTATTTTATAATTAAAAGTCGAACCCAATTTTTTTATTAATCTTTCAAAATTATGAGATCAAAAAAATTTGCAATTCTTGACAAAACAATTGATTAAGTGATCAAAAATGTTTTCAGGATTTAACTTCGGTTTCTTTACATCATTAATTTAGTTGATCATCAGTAAAGACGCCGCAAATGGTTTTCACGATATCACCTTTGGCGCTCTCTAGTGAAAAAATCTCACATCACAAAGTTACGAGACCTCCACCACTCATTTTAAGGGGGTGACATAAGTCCAGCAGATTGGTGCATTGTTTCAGAGCAATATTTGAAAGAAAAAATGTGAAAATTTATTTTTTTAATTTTTATCTTCAATAAAAGTGTTCATTCTTACAAACATTTGTATTTTTATTTTCTAAACATAACTAACTAACTAACTTACAAGAAAAAGATGCGTGATAAATTTTTTGAAACATTTGAAATAGTCCAGAAAAACTTTCGTTTTTTCGATGACATAAAAAAGCGGAGGAATTCTACATCAGAATATATAATCCTAATCTTAACGAGCAGAAAAAGCACGATAGTTTTCTTTATTTTGATTAGGGCAGCAAAAATTTATATTTTTAGCCCACATTATTTCTGCAGAAACTTTGTATTTTCTAGATTTTCTGTATGTTTTACGGAGATCGAAACTTTTGTATTGTAAAACATTTAGCCTGATGATGCGAAAGCAAAACGTTGCAGTAATCAATTAATAACTAACTTTAGTTAAAAATATAAAAAAACTTTTTACTGTACATCCATTTTCAATTTAACCCGACTATATATTTTTTTTAAGACGATATTAATAAACTTTATTTATTTGCGAGTGTATTCCGCTAATGAGTGTCCTAATAACTCTGCACAGTCGAAAATTTTTTGAATATCAAAGTTTTTTTCCATGAAAAACGGTAAAAATTGGCAAAAAGTAGAGAAAAACAGTTTTTTCTGGGGTAAAAATTGAGTTTTGATATTAAAAAATGTCCTGACTAGCAAAAGAAATGACGCCCACTACACTCACAATTTTATTGGAAATTTTTCACAACCATAAAATTTTCAAAGATTTAGTGCCAAATGGCACTTATCGAGTGTACAGTCAAGTTTTAAAATTTTTCATCAACAGTTTCAGAATGATAAACGCGCGACCTACCAATTAATTGACATACGGCAATTTAATAGATACCAGAACATTTAATATGTGATTCTGCTTGATTTTTCATGCAGAGTTCAAAAAACTACGAATTAAAAATTTGGACTTGATTTGGAAAAAATTTTCATAATTTTTATAAAAAAGTCTATAAAAAATGAAAAATAAAAATGTTATGATTGTTTAAACAGCGGTCAGAAAATATGTACGCATCCATGCAAAAGTTAAAGTGACATTTGGTGAGTTTTTACCCACAGATTTCAGTTATCAAAACAGAAAAAATTTTGGACAAAAATGCGGAAAATTTTCATAATGCTTTGATTTTTTCTCAAATTTTTCCGATTTCAAAGATGAAAACTTCAGCTCAAATTTTTCCTAAAATAGATAAAAAATTATTTTAATGAGCTAGATCATATATATTCTGGTCGAGCTAACGATAATAAACACAAAAAAATTAACTAACTAATTACTTTGGTGAGTTATATTGACTTCAATCTACCGGGTTTATGCCACCCCCTTAAGGGAGTGGGTGTCGCAAATTTGAGCCTCTTCCAAGGTCATTTCCCGCCAAACTAGCAAAGATGATATTCAAAAACATTTGTAACTAACAGAACCAACCTTCGCGGTAATTTTAAACTTAACAATAATCTGATACAATTCCATCTACGCCGACACTACGCTTTTAAAAATCCTCCTAAAAAGAAACGCAGTTAGTGCCTACTCCTTCAATTTTTATCATTTTTTATATTTTTTTTGTGTCAGGCTCCGAAAAAGCCATACGAATAATGCAAAAGCGCTTTTGTTTTAAAATTTTGCTTTCAGCGGACAAAAACGCAAAAAAACAAAAATTTGAAATGATCAGTTTGGGAGGCTCAGGCAAAAAGTATCTCTTCCCAGTTTGAGAGATATAGTTTCGACTGATACTGCATCTGAAAGCACAAGACTTGTTCAACAATAAACTAGAGAGTTTTTTTCGACATTTTGCTTCGGCGTCTCTTGTGGGCCATGTCAATTTTTCATTTTTTAGCCAAATTGTTTGAAATGGTCAGTTGGGAGGCTCAGACAAAAGCTATCTCCTCCACCAGTTTGAGAGATACAGTTTTGACTCATACTGCATCTGAAAGCAGAAGACTTTTTTGACAATAAACTAGAGAGTTTTTTTCGAAATTTTGCTTTGGCGTGAGTTGGGGGCCACTGGCAACTTCTCATTTTGAGCCTAAATTTTTGCAAAATTTATAAACCAGAAAAAATGCTTCAAAATAATTTTTTCCGTAATAAAAACACTTTTAAGGATTTTGGTGCAATTTTAAACTCGGTAACGTCAAAAGAAAACAATGAGCGCACTTTCAATTAAATCATAAATAAATCAATAATTTTGTTTCGTTTTTTGCAGTTTTGGGCGCCGAAGCTAAATTTTAAAACAAAAGCAATTTGCATTATTTTTTAGGTTTCTCCGGAGCCTCACGGCAAAATAAATAAAAAATGATGAAAATTGAAGGAGTAGGAACGAATGCGTGTCTTTTTAAGAAGCTTTTTAAAAGTGTAGGTGTCGGCGTAGGTGGAATTGTATCAGATTCCTGTTAAATTCAAAATTACTGCGAAGGTTGGTTCTGTTAGTAACAAATGTTTTTGGAATATCATCTTGCTAGTTTGGCCGGAAATGACCTTGGAAGAGGCTCAAATTTGCAACACCCACTCCCTTAAGCCTATTGACATATTTATTATATATTATTATATTTCAGTCAAACTTTTTCTGGGAACAGGACTTCCCCCCCTCTGAATTTGTTCGAACTTTTGTGTTTGTATTTTTCTATTTTAATCAGAAAGTAATTAAGATGAATAAAAAATGTTCATCGCAGGAATAAAGATTTTGCTGAAGTTGCGAGACACACTTATGACGTTTATTTCATGTAATAATAATTTGGCAACGTCTAATTCTAATTTCTGACAATGAAAATTTTTCATTCAATCCTCCAAGCTCCACATTTTCAATTATTTTGACAAAGTGGTTAATTTCTGACGCGGTTTTCGTTGGATTAAAGGGGTTCGAAAAGGCATATTCTTGATAAGTTTTTGAGGTATTTTTTCCGAAGAAATTGAATATTTGGCTGTTTTGTTAGCACGACGTATTTAACTGCTGAATCGAATCTTTAAAAATAATCTCTTTCAGCGGTATTATAATTATGGACGACCCATGTTACACATCCTATTGTTGAAGGGCTTAGTCAGCCATTAAATTAATTTTTCAGCAAGTTTTTATAAAATATAAAATGTCACCGAATTCACTTTCACTGAGTTTTTCATTCTGAAGGTAATGAAATATCAACTTGATATTTCATTACTTCAGAATGAAAAACTCAATGATAAGTGAAATTTGGTGACATTTATATTTTTTTAAAAAATTGCTGAAAATTTACTTTAAATGGCTGACTATTAGTAAGTGACTAAGCCCTTCAACATAGGATGTGTATATTATATTATCAAATTCCATGATATGCTTGAAAATACAGGCGTTTCAGTGATCACAGGAAAATAANAACTTCTGAACTCACTGTGTATAATCTGATTTTTGTCAGATTGATTATTTTTACTTTATAAATCGTCTTTTGATATAACACTCAAAAAACGCGCGCTTGCCATCGAAGGTGTCTAAATTACTGTAAAATTAATTTTATTTTTTTTATTAATTAGAAGCTTTAAAAAATGGTCTCGACCACTGTTGAAAATTTATTTAATTTTGATTAAAACGATTTTTACGTCAAAATCGAAAATTTAAGTTGTTGATAAAAGACGGAAAAAACCGAAATTTTAGCACATCCAAAAAAATATTTTTTCTCATGAGTTAATTGAAATAAATTTAAAACGGTGGATGGGTCGGTTCACCAATTTGGCAAGTTCGGGTGTGATAAAATTTATTTAATCCTGGATAAAAGAGGGCTTCGATGGACTTCTACCGATCCGTAGTTTCACTTCAAAAGATACGATTCAGAGTATAAACAAGAGCAAAGAAACAAAACCAAGACATATTTGAATTTAGTGAAAGTAGCTATTCCCAATATTTTTAGCTAAGCAATCCAGAAAATTAATTTGAAAAATTTTGTACAAGAAATGGGGAAAATTTTCAATATATTTCCGAATAGTTCCGACCGAAATGAGAAGAATATATAAACCCAGTAAAAAGTTTTTCATCTAGAGCCCATATCCGTATCTGTGAAAATGCACCGACCCCCTTAAGGGGGTATATCTGGCAGATTTGACATATTCACGGTGATTTATTCCCTTTTTAATCAAGAATTAAAAAAAAATATTTCACCGAGACTTGCCCAATTGGTAAGCAGACCTGTCGACCGTTTTTAATTTATTTCATTTAACTCATGAAAAAAATTATTTTTTTCGATGTGCTAAAATTTCGGTTTTTTTTGACTTTTTTCAAAAATTTAAATTTTAGATTTTGACAAAAAAATCGCATGAATTTAAACTTAAAAAAATTTCAACGGTGGACAGGACCGTATTTTAAAGTTCCTAATTAATATTAAGTAGAAAATAAATTTACTGTAATTTAGACACCTTCGATAGCAAACGTGCGTTTTTTGAGTGTTTTTTAAAAAGACGATTTATAAAGTAAAAATAATCAATCTGAGGAAATTCAGATTGAACAAAGTAAGCTGAAAAGTGACAACTTGTGTTTGAAAAAGTTTTTATTCGAAAATTTCAAAGTGGCAAAAAGTTTCCCATCAAGACAAAAAAATATAAAAGTGCAAATCTGTCAAAATGCACCGAGGCCCTTAAACGATTGTGACGTCTTTATAATTATCAGAACCGTTCAAAATGCAAATTTTTCAAGATTTAAACGTTATTCATTAAAAATAATTCACATTTCAAAAATAAAAATTAGGAGACAAAGCTCAATTCAAAATATATTGAAAAATACAATAAAACTTCTTAAAAAACATAATTAATAGACTTAAATACATTTTCTTTTGATAATTTTAAAAGGGACTATATATCACAAGGCCCTCTGGTTTATTTATTCATATATGAAATATTTTTTTTCAATTATAACTAGTGTGCGCAGTGATCACAATTCTAAGTTTTAAATAAAAATCGGGTCTAAAAAGCTGATAACTTATAGTTATTACAGCTAGTCTATAGGTTCTAACATCTACTACGAATGTGTTTTAGCTTTTGGGGTTTTCCCGAGGAGATTCACGCCTAACCAATCAGAGCGCGACTGGTTAATTTATTTTAGGGCGTCTCAATCTCCCCGGGGAAACCCCGAAAGCTAAACACATTCGGTTGTATGATACAGTAATACTAGGAAAACATAAGTTACAAAAACAGAAAAAAAAATTTTTTCAAATTTTTTCACGTGTTTCAAGTTGAAATTTATTTGTGCTCTAGCGCTAGATTATACTCAAAAAGCGGTTGATGCTTTTTGAAATGCCATACGATGAAAAATATAATTTAAACCGTTATCCTGGGAGTTTAAAAATGAAATCGTAAATTCGGGAAAATTTTTTCTCTAAATTGTTTCGAAAAGGTTTGGTACATGCCGAAATAGTTTTTATGCAACATGTCAAAAATACGACTTTGCGTGGATTGTATTTTGAAAGTCATGCTATCGCCGATGTGAAGGGTTTAAAAATGTGATCCGCCTAGTTATCATTTTTGAATGGCAGGAATTTCTTTATCAGCAATTTTCATTTAGCAAGTAAAAAACACATACTGTAACATATCAGAATTTCGTAGTCACTTCGTATGTATTTTTCCAGTGAAATAAGCGCATTTATTATCAATAATAAAAAAAATATTTGAATCAATTAGCGAGATAATTCTCTGACTTTTAAAATCACATACTTTACTCCGTAGGTCTTTTACAAAGTTATAAAACCAAATATAATTTGCTATCATGACATGGCTGGGCCCGATCGTATAAGTGGCTAGATTATTTTGGACTGCCGGTCTACCCGAGTTAAACAGTTTAACAACAATGTCAAATATTTATCGAAAACGCCAAATGTCCAATCGTACACATTCACCGGCAATAAAAAGAATGTACACTCATGCGTTCGTAAGAAAAATAGTTAACTTAATGAATTTTACTGTCTGATGCAAATTAAAGGTCACCGGCAAATCCGTAACTTCTTATGAGGTTTGGTGATTGCCAAGGAGAAAAAGACAAACACATTTTTTATAAAAACTAAAATTTCATAAGGACAGCAAGTCGCAAAGGCCTTTAATTTTTTTCTCAGGGGGATAGGGGGCGGTTCTGAAAGTTGAATGGTTAATGAGTTGTTAATGTTGAATGAGTTGAAAGGTATTGTTATGTTACAAAATTACTTGTTTAAAAGCAATTCGGAGCACTTTTGTGTCAACCAATCATAGTCCTTTATCGAAATTTTGCAAAAAAAATCTAGATACATATCTGAAGTTAACTCCGGGGCATAACGAGGAACATGTTCGTCAAGCTTAATTATATAGAATCTGTTGTCTTACATGATAAAATTTACTTTCAATTTATTTTATACGATATACATTTTCTCTCTGAATAGAACTAAAAATGTTTTAGAAATTTCTAGTGATATTGTTGTTAAAACGCCATGAGTAGGGTTATACCCGGGGCTGAAACTATATTTTCAACTAAAAAGTTTATAAGTGATTGGAACAAAATAACTAGCGCAAAATTTAGTGATAAACATTTTTGAAACTTGAAAAATTTTTGAAAATTTTTTCTGGGGTAAAACGGCATTCAAAATCTTTTTATGATGACTTTCTGAAAGCTCGGAAAAATCAGCCTTGATTTTTTTGGACTATGAGTTTTTCCGCCTACGCATTAACATGAAAATTGAACAACTTTTTTTTCAAAATTTCAAAAATAATTTTTTATTGAACATTTTTGTTTTGAAAATAAAGATTATCGTTTTTAACCTGATCATTTCAATTCCAAAGAAAATATCTTTAAAATATACCATTTAAGTTCCTTACAAGTCCCAAAAAATAGTTTTTTAATACCAAAAGGTTGTTCATGAAAAATTTCATCGCCAAAATTATTTATCTTGCCCATGAGCCTAAATAATTATTTATGGCATTTTTAATTTTGCAGAGAGTGCTCCTGAGTGGGGCCATGGGGGGGCCTGAGTGGGGGTGCTTTAAGTGACCAAAATTTGTTCGCCGTGTTTACCCATTTCACATCTGTCAATTTTTCTAAGCCATTTTGATAGGGGAAAATTTATTTGGTCACTTAAAGCGCGCGCTTTAAGTGACCAATTTTTTGGTCACTCGGTAATTTATAACTTTGATTTTAATTTGAACTTTTTTGGCGATAACTCTGTCTAGTTATGACACATCATTGCTTGGGGGTACTCTCAGTGACCAAAATTTGTTCGCCGTTTCACACCTGTCATTTTTTCCAAGCCATTTTGATAAGGGAAATTATTTTCGGGGAAATATTTTTCGATTTAAATCGTCTCTTTATATGAGAGTTGAAATTATCGGTTAGACTTTTAACGATTTTGATTGGAAGCTCTAAAGGTACCAATCAAATTTGAACTCTAGAGAATTTTTGGTTTACCAAATTATTTGGATTTTTGATTTAAGTGCCCACAATTTTTAACTTTTTTTATATGATGCGTCATAACTAGAGTTCGCAAATAACTTCAAATTAAAAACAAAGTTATAAATTACCGAGTGACCAAAAAATTGGTCACTCAAAGGGCGCGCTTTAAGTGCGCACAATTTTGGGCACTTGAAGCGCGCTTTAAGTGCCCACTTTTTGGTCACTTGAAGCGCGCGCTTTAAGTGCCCAATTTTTGGTCACTTAAAGCGCGCGCTTTGAGTGACCAATTTTTTGGTCACTTACAGGTCACTCCTCCTGAGTATGACCCTAGCCATGAGTTATTATGGAGTGATCCATTAATTCATTATTAGTTAATTTATTTACAGCTTATGTATGCAGCTTTATACGAGGTATAGCAAATCCTTCTCTAGACAATTCATGCATTATAATTACTCCACATTGTTTAAAGCTGCTGATTCTAGGTGGCTGAAAAGTTTGTTGTGCAAACTTTATAGTGCAAATTGAGAAAATTGTACGTAATGAAAATAATTATTGCTTAGTTTATCTCATAGCTCGAATTTTTTCCTTAGCAAAAGCTGAGAGATATTTGGAGATAAAAATTTCATATTTCAAATGTTTCACTTTCATAACCCAAACGAAAATGTTCAAATATCCCTTTATCACACTTTGCTTAGAATGCGTAGCCACTACTCCTTTTAACGTGTGATTTTAACGTTGTGGAAAGGGATATGGTAACTGAGGATTGCCGATGTCAATTTGCCATACAATAAGAAATGTATGAAAAATCTGAGAAAACCATATATTGTTTTATTTGAATTTATTTTTTTTGGGAAAATATAGACTTCTGATTGGGCAAAAATGGAATTATCAGAATGCAGCATTTAGAGGCGTTCAACAAAATCTGTTAAATGCAAAGCAATTACAGTGGGCGATTAGTTTGAGCACACATTAGTGAGAGAAGACATAAGTTTAAGCACCCTTGAGAAGTTGGACCAAACATTTTTGGCGATATTTGATTTTGGGTCAATGAGTTCTACGGGTGTTTTCCAAGCGGACAGGCATAATAATCTGTTTTGTTCGCTTAGACAGAACGAGTTTCTTTGCTTAGACAAATTCGACCCTGAATCGCCACTAAAAGGCACTAAACAGCTTATAATCAAAATCAAAATTGATACACACACTAGTCCTTAAGGGTGTGGGTGTCGCTGATTTGACCCAGTCTGAGGACCCAGTCTTCAAGATCATTGCAGCACTTATTGTAATCTGATACAATGTAACCTAAGTTCACACAGGAACGAAGTTCACACAGGAAGCCTCCCAGAAAAACAGTAGAAAACTATCTTCTCCTAGAATTTACATCAATTTCTTCTAATTTGTTTTCAGGCTCCAGAGCAGAGGTCGGCACAATTGGATCGGATCGGAATCGGATCGATGGATCGAATCGGTTTCCGATCCAATCCAATCTTTTCAAAAGGCGACCGATCCGATCCAATCTTATCAAAAGACGACCGATCCGATCCAGATCCGATCCAATTTTTTTCAAAAGTCGACCTATTCCGATCCAAAGCCTCCGATCCGATCCGATTCTTTATTTTTGAAAATTAATCAAATTAAATTTAAATTAATTAAATTTGAGCCGACCGATCCGATCCAAAAATTTTTTGCGGCGACCGATCCGATCCAGATCCGACCCAAAAAAATTTAAGGCGATTGATCCGATCCAAAAAAATATTCAGATGTGCCGACCTCTGCTCCAGAGTAGCAGTTGAAACAATCCATCATAGGCTATGATTCATAGCGCGATTCTCGAAATTTTCGTAACAAACAAAATTTTGAAAAAAGGGCTCGAATGGATTGTTTGTACAGCTGCTTCGGAGCCTAACATACAAAATTATAAAAAAATGATGAGAATTGTGGGAAGAGAAAGCTCTTGAGTGGTTTTCGGGAGGCTTATTAAAGGTTTCGGTGTGGGCGTAGGTTGAATTGTATCAGATTACAATTAGTGCTGAAATGATCTTGAAAACTAATTAGCAGAAGTAATAAACATTTTTAATTATCTTGAAGACTGGTTCCTCAAGTTGAGCAAATTTTTGCGATACGACTTCTTTAAATTTACCGAGAAACCGCCGTCGAAAACAGCCTAATCAGCAACACTCACACCCTTAAGCAGTTACAGTATTATTAAAGTAATTATCGGACGCTCGAGTAGTTCAAGCACATATTTTGGCAGAAGCGGAACGTATGCTTTAACAAATCACCTACTGTATCATTTAAGATGTCTAATTGTCTTACTTTTTTATTAATTCGTGATCTGTCATAATTTGAATTTAGCCGGCTGGAAGTTGATTGAGATCAAGTCTATGACAGGAGAAGATACGTAATACAGTAAAGTTTTTTCAAAAAACGAACAAACGACCATCAGTTTTGCGTCAATTACTTTTGCGGATGCAAATGGTTGGCGCGCCTTATAATATTTTTGAACCAAATTACTATTGTAAAAATCTGTATTAAGGAAGTGATCAGATCAAGCCATTGTTTTAAATATAATATTTTTTATTGAAATTACCTCTAGCACCAATTCTTGATCACCTTGAAATTTGTTGCAACGGAAACAATCAGAAATTGTCTAGAATTTTCAAAACTTGGGCTTATCATGCCTAGTTCTTCCCCGAACTATGGTCAAAGTAAAATTTGAACAAAACAATCTTACCCTGACCACCCTTAACGTTTCCCTGCGTAGATTTTAAACTCTTAAAATATTTAATTTCATTAATTAAACTTTGATATTGCTGACAAAAATGTTAAAATAGTTAAGGTATATATAGTTAAGGCATATATACTGGTTTGCTTTCGATTGCATATTTTGTTATTTTAGATCTCGAATAATAATTCATTCGAGTAAGGTTATCGCTTTCAATCAATTCGAATCTAACTATATCACAAAATTTGAAATATCAAAAACAAGTGATTAAATCAATTAATTACGGACCAGTTTTATAATGCAGTAGATATATTTAAGAACCATTTCCAAGAGCTTGAAACTCGTTTGATACGATAAAAATCGGTCTGATTACCAAAAATCAGTTAATTCGAAATTTAAAGTGGTAACTTTTGTAATTGCTGGGCATTTTACTACTTTTTGAAGGTCTCATAGAGCTGGTCTATAACTTAAAGACTATAAGTAATGTTGAAAAGGATCAAACATAAAAATGAAACATCTATATATAACAATCATATTTGTCGAATTATTTATTAACTAAAATTTTTAACAAATCTGTCACTGGTTACCTGTGACACTATTTTAGAAAACGATTTGATAAAGCGTGAATTTTAATTCAGCAGAAAAATTTGAATTATGTCAAGCTTTCGAGAAAAACCATTTTAATAATTTGTTCATCTGTTAAATTGTAAATTTACGTGTAAAACTAAAAAAAGGGTTTCGTGAATTTAAAAAAAAACTCTCTGATTTTATTTAGAAAAAACTTTGTCTTGATCAGAAAAATTAAGCGTGGGTGTATAATGTTGTAATTGCTCGGGAAAATTTCCCACTTTTCCAGCTGGTCTGAAAGGGTCGATACCCTATAGATATAAATGAATGAGAAGAAAAAAATATAAATGTTCTCAAGAAATCAGTACAAATTGAATAGATCGAATATTTCTGAAAAATTTGATTTTTAGAAAAAAAATTTTGTTTTCCATTTTGAGAAAACTTCCAGTTTTTTTCGCGCAACCGAAAAACTGTTTTTTCATAAATGGTATTTATTCAAGTTGAAAATAAATTTCATGGATAATACGTTTAAATTGTTTTTTTTCATTTGCACATTTATTTTTTAAACGAATATAATATGAAAGCTATGAACTTTCTCTGGAGGGTGAAGAAAGATACTGGTTGAGTCATCTGTTTTGTATGGTTTTGAGTGTACCCAAAAAAATAACGCAAATTCTCCCTCCTTCCCTGTCTCTGATTGGACTAGAGAGCAGGTCCAGCTCAAGCCATACAAAACAGATGACTCAACCAGTAACATCGCGAAAATGCGGTGGCGCGCCATGGCGGGTCCTGACTCACCTCTCATCTTTTATGTCTTGCAGTCTTCACACTCACAATCTCCTTGATCGTTAAACAATCATATTCATGCTTGAAAGTCATTTCGGCCATTTTTTTATATTAACTCCCGTAGTGACTTTCTGGTCATGCGTAACCAGATGCCCTTTAGTCGCAATTTAGGACCCTTAATCATTTATCAACAAACATTTACAAAGTGATCAATCGACTATTTGAATAATTGACGTTTGTGCGTTTTTTCTTTGAAAATTTTCACTGTATTACAGTACTTATTTGTTGCAAAAATTTTTGGAATCACTAAAAAAAACCATTCATCGTGATAAAAAAATCCTAAGACTTTTTTTCCATTACACTACAGCTCAAAAATGATCACGTGACCGTATGTTCAGGGAATAAGGTTGGCAAAAATAGTACTGTTTTTTTGCAAAAATTACTTAAATCAATTTTTGCAAAAATGAAGAGGTCTTTAGAAGTTTTTAAGACTTTTTTTCCATAACACGAAAGACCAAAAACTATCACTTGACCGTCAAATTTAGAAATAAGGTTTTGGTTTCAGTTTGAGGCCAAATAAACACTAAATCTAAGAATTTTGAACATAATGGCATTTCCAAAAACCGTCACTTGATCTTATTTTTCAAGAAACAAGGATTAATTTATGACATATTCCAAACCTTATTTTTGAATTATTTTGTCAAGTGATTTTATTCGGACTTTGATGTAATGAAAAAAAGTCTTGAAAACGTTTGCAGTTCATCTCCATAGTTTTTTTATGTTATTTGAGTACTTTTTCGAAAAAACGTATATTGTGTACAGTATATGAAATTACCGTTAATTTTATCGTAGAGATTCGTAAGTACCCTCAAAATAATTGGAAGAGTCGACTTTATCATGAAAATATTAGCAACTATGGGTCAATTATGTACTGAAAGGTCGCCAGAGAGCAACAATCCTCTTGTGAAATCTCAAAAATTTGACCATTTTTGCTCTTTAGTGACCGTTCAGTACATAATTGACTCATAGTTGCTAATATTTTCATTGGAAAGTTGACCTCTTTGATTCTTTTGAGGGTACTCACAAGCCTCTACGATGGACTTGAAATTGGGCTTGAACTATTTCATCAAAATCAAAAAATAGATTTTTTTTTCTTTTTTAAGAAGCTGATTTTGTAAAATTTTAATAAAAACTCAATTATTTTGCAAATTCAACACCCAAATCGGTGACGGTTTAATACTTCAAATTTTTTTAAATGTCAAATTAAGCCTATTCCTTTACTTATGCCACTTGTTTGTGAGAATCGTGAAAAGAGAGAGATTTTTATTTTCCTTATTCACATTTGATGCTTTTTTATCCTTTTTTTTCACTATTGTTTATATAGGACTACAAGAGAAGATTGAATTATATATAGTTGGTAACAATTTTTGGTTCTATGCTTGATTAACAAACGTCTGGTCAGCATGACCAGAAGTCACTACGGGTCCAGAAATTGTCGGCACCTACGGGACCTTAAAGTTAGTTTTTTCTTATGGACTATAGCCTTTAATCAATGGCTACTGGTCAATGGCTTGAGTAAAATTAGTATTTTCACACGATTAGCCTTTTCAGTAAACCTTCTAGTCACAAACATACTCGCACAAAAGCGGTTTGTTTGATCGTTATTATTAGGGTGTTTGTAGAACAAAGTGTTTGCCTAAGAGAACACACTTGGGTCACACGGGAAAGTAAGGTTTAGTTCATATACATGTAGTTACTTCATATTGGCACCGTTATTTACGAATATTTCAGTATACACTTGAAACATAAGTTATTTGTCCTGAAAAGCCTTTGTTTTCACTCTGCTAACAATCCAAATTAACATGAACTATAAATTTGTTTCTCTAGTGGTTTTTCCAAACACTAAACCCACTTTAGCCTGGAATTAAAACGGCACTCACGACCTTTTTTGTTTTTGGTTATTGTATTGTGTTTTCTATAACTTTTGCTACTGTGATAGTTAGAGCAGGACTTTTTTCAAAGTCAGATCAGCTATTGATGGTGTTTTGTTGCAAATACTGATGCAAAATACTATCAAACGACAGAATACATAAGTGAAGAAGAAAAATCTCAGCAAGCATGGGCCAAAATTTAGTCAAAATGTGGTGGCGAAAGTTGAGCATGAAGCTAAAATAATAATAGCCTAGAAGCTTGAGTACTACAAGCGTTATTTTTATATAGAGGAGACACTCATTTTCGCATATTTTGGTTAAAAACAATAAAAATATGCATATTCCGAGATTGGATTGGTCGAAATTAAAAAATGAGAAAAAGACATGTTTAACCAATATTCTGATGCAGTTTTTTAAAGCGCTTTCAGAAAACATATTGATATATATACTAGTATATTAATCATCATGACTTATCTATATTATTATTTTACAATATTCAAAATACAAAAAATTAACAACTTTTCAACTTCGTACAAACATGATGTTTAACAGTTTTTACAAAAGTTTTTAATTTTTTTGTCCTTCGTATTTTGAATTAGGGCGCGGGTTCAAGCCTTTGTGGTTAAATAGAATATATATGCTGGCTTTATATTTAATTTATAAAGCTACAGATTTTATACATTTATCACCATTTATTTATCTCGTAGTTCTGTACTCACGCTAGAATTGGCGAACTCTGAAAGTCACACAATATCATTTATCACGTTTTAGAAAAAATTTTTGATCTAATTTGAAATTATTGCGGCATTTCGGAAGGTCTAATTTTTGATAAGCTGCTCATACCTGCTATCATTCAATTATCAAATAAACATAGTTCGTGCCTACTCTAACGGTTAGTTTCACTTTTTCATAACATTTTCTCGAACTGAGTAATCACAGCAAAAATGGTTCGAAGGTTTTTTTAGGATAAAAATTTTCCGCCAAAATATTTTTTTGGCAGAATATGTTTTCCTCAGAAAAAATGTTTGTAATCGTTCCAGTCAGACGCTCCTCGCTACACATCACGCAGCCCGGTGACGGGTGTAAAGCGCTTGATTGTCAATCATGTCTCTTTATTACACTTTGCTAGAATGCGTAGCCACATGTTAAATCACACGTTAAAAGGAGTAGTGGCTACGCATTCTAAGCAAAGTGTAATAAAGGGATATCCATAGTATTTTTTTGCCCTGAATTATTTTGACGAAAACTACAAATTATTTATAAATTTCACTCGAAAATGTTTTATAAATACAAATCTTTATTTTAATAAACTTTACTTATAACTGATATATCTTAAAATGAATTAGAATAATTCGAAACTAGTGAATAAATACAAAAATGTGAATTAAATAAACAGTTGGTACCTTCTCTTAGACCTTCGCTACAAATTGAATTCCGTTTTCAAAAAAAAATATTTCAAACATAATATTAGAAACTATTTTAGAAAATAATCTTAAAAGTGTTATTCAATTAAGTTTGATTAAATATTTCGATATACGTTAAGAGTTGGAAAATAATTTCAAAAAATATAAAAATACCATAGATTAATTTATCTATAAATTTAATTTATTAATTGTTTGAAATAATTAACTATTTCCGCTTGGTTCTGCAAAAATACTCAAATTCGAACAAAGTGAAATTAGGTACTTAAATCCAAAAGCTTTCCCGATTCCATTTTACTCCGAACTTTGTGCTTAGTACAAGCCATTTCATGCCAGATCATTTTCCAGAGAACCTCTTATCAAATAAACCCCCTTTTAGATTAAAATAAAACAAACAAATTGTTACTAAAATGTTTCCGATATTAAAAGCCCTCATTTTTAATCGTCAAAAACCGTATTACCTGATACATGAAATCAGAAAATATTATGAGATTAGGGAGCTGTGTGGGTGAGCCGCAAGTAAGAAGGCATTATGAGTTAAATAAAAATTGTAATCGCAAAATAAAATTAAAAATACTAAAATTGTATCAGGAATGTTTGAGAGACAATTTGAAAGTTCAAATTGCCTTCAATTTTCAATAACTTTTACCATTTTCAAGGTAATTTCATTTTTCCAATTTTTGTCCTTTGTCGCTCAAAATTACAAAACAAATTTTTGAAATGAGTTAACGAAACCGTCGATGATTTTCATTAAGGGATTCCTAAAGTGTGTTAAGATATTTTCCTCTTAAAAAATAGATTTTGAGCAATGGTGCTGCACTATGCATACGCGAAAATATATACGGTAGAACGATAATTATTTTTGCAAAAATTTCTTCAATGATGTTAAAATGGTAGCCCTTTAAAAATATAATGTTCAGTTACCGAACTTTAGTACAAAAAAAATCAAAAACTGATTTTTTATTATTCTTTAAAAATAACAAAGAAAATTTCAAGCTGAACGCAGCTGAAAGTAGCATCGTCATAAATACAAAAATAGCTGAAATTGACCCATAGAGTCATCGGGCCGGAGAGGTCATCTCAATTATCATGCATTAATTGGTTTGGCATGCAACTTCAGTAATACTGACACTTCTTTTCTGTTCTTGTCCGAAAGTTGTAGTTTTGAAGGGGTTTTTAGCGTGAGTAAGTAAAATTGAGAAGTGTATGTTTAAACTCCTACAAAGTTCGTAGTCCTAAATCGTTTCTAACACTATTGGATCCATTTTTAGAAGTCAGCAAAGATTAAATGCGTTCAAAATTTTTTCCGCGACCTTTGAAATGCAAATTTCAATTTTGTAAAACTGGTGATTATGAAAGCAAGGTTAAATTAACTTCCTAGTTTGGGCAGATTTTCACCGCAAAAATTAGGTTTGAAATCACAAAACCACAAAATCACAATCGAAAGATGAAAAAGTACATTATTCACGTGATCGGAAATTTTCGGGGAAAAACGATATGCCAGAGAAAATTCACTTAGAAGCAGTTTCTAATGTAAAAATGAGAAACCCGTTGTTGTTTAAATTCGGAATGAAATCAGACTCATATGATATCAGTAGGGAACGAACGTAAGAAAATGTAGAGTTAGGCAGTCTTGTAAAAGGACTGTTCCCTTACTGTTGGCTCTTCAAATCAACAAAATGAAAATAAATCATCGAACAAAAGCAGCAAAATTGATATCGACCTAACCTTTATTTGCAAGAGGTCAAATTTATAAAAAATTCATTTCTGAATATTTGATTAAAACGAATTTTTGAAAAAATGAAAATTAATGAAAAATTTGTTTGATATCATTAGTTTTTTTGCGCCGGATTTTTTACTTCAAAACTTCAGTTTTCAAGTTAAACATTAGTTTTTCAGTGAAAACTTTAATTTTTAGGGGATGGAGGAGATCCCCTTTTTTCCCTTCCCCTTCTTCTCAACGAGTATGGTTCCCAGCTTCCAAAGGATGCATCCCCCTCGATTTCCATCCCTATCCCTTTTATCCTCCGAAAAGGGAAAAAGGGGATGGGATGAGGGGATAGGAATGCATCCCCTAGGGGATGGGATGCATCCATCCCTTTTATCCTTTCTATCCTTTATAAAATAAATTTGGATATGAATTAATTGAAAAAATTACTAAAATCGTAGAAAATGTTGAAATTCGTAGATGCGAGAGGAAACTTCATGATACGGGCTGAATTCGTAGATAAAAGCCAAATTTAATTATCACGAGCTGAATTCGCAGATACGAGGACTAAAATTTAAGATAAAATTATTTTGGATGCAAATGAGTTTAATTTGTGAAAACGGATTGATCTTTTATATACGAGTATAAGTGATAATAGAGTAATAAACAAGTAATAAGTTAACGAGTGTATAACTTATTACTTCGATAAAATTTGCCGAATTGTGGAAGAGATATGTAGAAAAATTGGAATAATAGAATATTTTGTTACCAGTCTACCAGAGAAAATTTTATAATCTGAACAGCTTCGGAAAAATGTGACAATGGTCCGATTCGACTCAATTTTGTTCGATTTTTGCTGAATGTACAGCCTGGTTTTCTCGTTTGCGACGTTTTTTTTCGTCCGCCGTATGTGCCAAATATTTTTTAGTAATTCATAACTCAATCGGATGAGTCGTTTCCATGGCCTAATGTGAACGGTTTGGCCCCACTATGTTCACTATGAGAATTAACTTGGTTGAATAACGAATATGCGAAAATTCTCTTCGATTTTTTTTACTTTTAAACTAATGATTAGTTACTAATCTTATGATAAGAATAGAATCGAAAGCTATTAAAATGTAGTTAGAAGATTTACTTAAGAAATCTGATTATTAAATAAAGAGGAATGCCCAATGTCGCCGAAAGTTGTTTTTCCAAAAATATATTGGGCACTTTCGGCGATATTGACAGGAAATAAATTTTTTCGTGTTCAAAATGACAATGCTAGGCTTTCGAGATGACATCATATATGAGACGGTTACTATTTATTAAGAACTTTTCATAATGATTTAAACGATGTAATCTATCAAAATGTGTAGAATGCACGTACGCAGTCAAACGAAATTTTAAAAAATGTAGATTATGGACATCTTGATCTTGAAATATGAAGTCATTCATGACGCACTCAAAGGGATAAAAACCACAATGCCAACGCAATTTCGGCATCTGGCATTCGCGATTGGGCACTGACAATGGCACAATATCTCGATATCAATTCGACGTGCCCGGCGATATACGGCCCATATAAATCGGCCTCCCCTGTAATAGTATTATTCTAATATCTGGAAATGGATAATTTTTTTAAATTATTTTTTGATGTTTTTCATCCAAATAATGAAAATCAAGCCTGAGAATAAACAAAAGAAGGTACAGTTTCCCTATACGTGCACTTGAACATAAAGCCGTCAAAAGTTTTTCCATGTCCAGGTTTATTTTATGCCAAAACTGCTCAATTGGTATTATTACAGTATTCCAAATAAGCACCTAACCGATAAGTCGCAAACGATTTTGTTTCTAAACGAAAGAGATTTTTGTTTCACATTTCCAAATCCGAGTTCATATCGCAAAATAGAACTACTAACTTTCTGAAGACCCAGCTTTATTTCAAAATATTTTTCAGAAAAATAATATTATAAACGTTTTTATTTAAAATTTTGGAAAAATCATGGAAATTTCGTTAATTTGAAACTTATGAAGACGTATTTAACATTTTTGGTCAAAGAAAGTTTTGGAGTGTAAAATGTGGAATTGCCAGGTAAAATAACCTAAAACTCGTAAATGTTTGGAATAATTTCGCTGATCCGATTTGATAAAATTTTTTTTGTTTTCAGGAGCATAAAGTTTTTTTGTGACAATTATCAAAATTTGTATGAACACTCGATTTAAATTATTAACCATGTTCACTTAGTAAACGTTACTAACTTAATTTCGCGCTGAATAAATATTCCTCCTGTTTGATTTTCTGTTAAAATATAAGAAATTTATTTTATTCGCACGTACTTACAACATGGACATCTGACATACTGTAGTCACATTCTGTATGTGACATACAAATGTTAATTCGATTCGTCAATAAATTAATTACTGTTTTGAAAATTTTGAATTTATTTACAGATGAATTCAATACAGTACAATTTGTCGGAAATTATTAGATTTCACCATACAGTTGTTCTAACTGAGTTTATATTTTTTCAATAATTGGGTCTTTTTTGTTTTTTGTTAGGCGTCAAAAAATCCATTCTCGACCTGAAAATTAAAATTTCGATTTATTCGATTGAAATAATAAATCCTTTAAAAACTTGTTTATAATGCAATTTCAGTGTTCATTTCAAAAACTTGTTATAGGTCAGCAAAAGCTTAAAAGCACCAAAAAATTGTCAAACCGTCGTTGTTTTGATCGACACTGAAAAACTGTATCATTTAAAAAAACTCACTGTAAAAGTCCGTTTCGATCATACTGCTCTGATCATTTCAATCCCTTCAATTCATCGTTAGATTTAGCTTGAGCGTTATTTCCTCCATTATTTTCTCTGTTATTCCAATGCTTCAAAACCAGCGACATCTGGACGACAACTGCAACAAGACGGTTTTTAGAATTTCCGTAAATGAAAATTTGCTGAACCAAAGCATGTTTTCCATAAATTCCTGAAATTTTACAAATCACTTGAAGGACTAAGAAACGCTGTCTGTTATCACACTCCGATGTGGCAAAGGGTCATGCAATATCACCAACTTTCATTCAAAACACTTCAAAAAATTGAAAATTATAATTACGGCATTTCGGTTTATTTCATTTTCAAGTCATAACTGAAAAAAGTATCAAAAATGCATTTGTTCATACAATTCAAGAATTTGTATCCTTACACAAATATTTAAGATTTTGTATTAAGGAGCATTTTAGGCCAAAAACAGGATTTTCAGCGTCGCCTCAATAAGTACTAGAAACAGCACGAACATAGAGTATTTCAGTTTTGGGATAATTGAACATTAATCTTGCTTTCACAAAACAATCGAAGCCTCTGATTGGCCGACCAATCAGGAACGACCTTTGAAAAGTGCACTATTTTCACTTCAAAAAGCCTACTCCTCCCTGAGTTTGAAGATAGAAACATACTTTATAGCTTTATTGACCACAGAGAACGTGAGCAGAACCTCAAGTTCAGTTTTACTCAAAAAAACTTCATCCGGCGCTTAAATGAGCAAAAACTGTTTTTTGCCTTATTTGAGTGCCCGGGGAAATACTACTCCCCCTGGATTTTGAACGGCAAAAACCTAAAACTGGTATGTATACGATCTTAAGGATACCGCAAAACTCCAAGTTCGACAATTTGCATTTTTGTATCTCGTCTTTTAGGAAACAGCGATCAAATTCTCAGAAATTTCCAAAATTTGAAAAATGAAAGAATATTTTCTCAAATCGCGATTAAATACTTTTTTCATGACAATCGAAATAAAAAGACTTCTTATCAACTAATTTCTGTCCATATTTTCAAGAAAAACATTTAAAAGATAATCTAGAAAATGTCATGTCCGAGTCTCTAATGCGACAGTACTCCCTTAAAGCATGTCAAAGTTTTGGCCAATTGCTCGCGAAACCTTACTTTCAACTCGAACATTTAAATTCTCTAGTGCCTTAAATTTGAATTGCGTCCAGGTTTTTATACAGATAAGTTTTGGGCGGAAGAGGAAGTTTAATTCTATACAGTTCAAAATTCTATCCTCAAAAAGCGTAAGCCCTGATAGCTTTTGTTAATTGGTAGCTAAACAATTTCCATTTTGAGAAACTCCGCGAAAATAATCTGGCTTCATGTTGATGGTCAAAATTTCAACGAATAAGGAACATTTTGAATAAAAAACCGACAAAAAAATAGATCTGAGAAATGGTTTGTAATAACGCGTTGATACAAGATCAAAATATTTAGAGTTTTTTTGAAATATGTCAAAAACTGAAAAAAAAAAATAAATTTTTGTAAAATACATTTTTGTGATTGTTGAGCGATTTTACGTTTTGTAAAAACAGAGCTGACAACTGCCAAATATTTTTTTTTCAAATTTTTTTAAATTAGTGGAAACATAAAATAAAAATTCAGAATTAATCAAGATCAAAATTAAAATAAAATAAAGTCTTATATACAGACTTGATACCACATCTTGAATCAACTCAAATCCAAACACAATGTCTTGCTTTTAGCAAGCTCACTTCTAATCTTTCTGGCGAAATATATCTCCTTGAGCTAATTTGAAAATATTTTTCAAGATCCACAATTTTTAGTTGTCCATTTTCACTCCATCTCCAATATCTCCAGTATGTAGCCATCCTTCTTTATCTAAATTGAATTAATAGCAATACTTCAATTCTGACTAAAAAATGCTAACCAATAGTTTCACGTCTTTTTCGGGCTATTGAAATATCCTTTCATAACGTTTGACCTCTGAAACAATTTCGCCTTGTCCATTTTTAGAAAAATAATCATTTCTTCGCAAATAGGGTCTAAAAATAAGCTTATTTAAGCTTTCAGTTAAAATTTTCACAGTCTGTGGTTAAACCGTAAGTTTTTAATAAGGTCAATGTCAGGGTCAAATGTTGTTTGGAGTCAATAAAATGTATTCCGGATATTAGAAATTCGTCAGATATTTGCAGATAACTTCCACATTGAATTGACTTCAGGGAAATTTGACCCTGTCGAAAAATCTGGACAAAAAGTGCCTCAATGACTTCATACAATGTGAGACATACTGTTTTTTTTCAATCTTGACTAGAGGCGCCCCTCAGCTGATTTGAATAAAAGGAAATTCGAATTTGTTTTTACCAAGGTCGTAAAACTGTTTTTTAAATATTTTTGGAATCTCCGTGAAATAAGGGAGCTTTAATTATACTTCATTTCTGACCATGATAGAAATCAATTTATTTCAAAAACCTTTGTGTTATTTGGATATGTGACATATGATATGTCAATGTTTAAAAGAGTGTCATGGAAATAAATGTTTTTCTTGAAGTGCTGAAAAGTTCATAAAACGTTCAAAAAAGAATAAAAACCTTTAATTTGTTTTGAAAAAATAGACATTTAACATTTTGAAAATAGACATTTTCCACAGTTATATATCCTACGATAGAACATTTTAACGGTGACATAGTATCAGCATTTCTCATGAAAATCATTCTCAAATAAAACAAGAAAATTTCAAAATTTTTGATTTGTTTTCGTTTTTTTCAAGTATGTTTTCAAATAAGTCGAAAAATAACGTTTGTTCAATTTTAAAACGAAACTTTAGAATTTTGGCTTGACCTAAGCAACTTTCCTGTCAGTGTGTCCCTAGCTTTCTTATTGAGCTAATTTTCGAAAAAATTGAAACACAATTTTTTTCGGCAAGTGACCTTCAAATTTATATTTTTGTTTAAGGCCAAATTTCAAAACGGGTCTTGAGAAGTTTTTGTTGGTTTTGCATGCGTTTGCAATAATTTGAGCGAATTTTGAAATTAAACCAAGGTGGAGATAGATTTTTCCTTGAATAATGTTCAAAAAACGGTGGTTTTTTGCATATATTCTGGAATAAGTATAACTTATTGACAAAAACGCGTCTCAGAAGTTTTTTCTACTTATTAAACAGTTATGTGACAATTGAGGTTCATTCCATATTGAAACTTCGGAGGAGCTAGCTTTTCCGTTTTGAAAAAGTGGCCTAATAACGTTTTTTATCAAAGAAGTTCTATAACAAAAAAATTCGCAGATGTTTTTCGTAAGTTCAAGGCTAGTTTCACAATTATATTTCTAAATACTATCCTAGAGGTCTTGTTTGGTCATTTATATCCGAATATGTCAATTAGGAACCACCATACCCTTGATTAGTCAACATTTCCAAGAATTTATAAAAAAGGTTTTTTTTAACGTTTTAGTTAGATTTTGACCCTAGACTGGAACATCAACTAATTTAACTCCAGTCCATGGTTGAGGTACCAACAACAACCGTCTCTCTACAATAATTAGCAAAACTTGTGCACATCCAACAGCACCATTTGGTTGTCCATATCCTTCAATGAAATAACAGCCAAAAATTTCTCTGACAAAACCGCGGACTTCTGGGTCCAAGGGTGCGGCACCACAACGATCGTGTGTACTTTTCCCCCTAATTTTGAAGCCAGTTTTGGACCGAGGACCTTTGTGTCCAGAATGTGTCTGATCACGATTCCTTTTGGTATTAATGATTGAATTTACTTCTTTATTAACGATGTAGCTGATGTTAAATAGCTATAGAAGAGAGCTAATTGTGTGGAAAACATGTTTACTTTTTCAAATTTTACCCACAATAACGCGTTTGATTATCTATGTTGCAATTTTAACGCGTTTCCGTTCGATAAAAATATTCGAATTAACAACAATTGAGTTATGGTAAAAGCTCCTCGAATTAGCATCAAGAAAATGCAGCTGAGACATACAGTATGTCACATACTTAAATACAATTCTTATTTCAATAAATTAATTGTTTAAATTGTTGAAATTATCTTTCGCACTTATTAATTGAAAGTTAAATATATTTTATGTTTCAAAACCCAAAACACTCTGAATAAAGTTTGCGCTCCAATTCGAGGCCCTTAAAAATCATATGCTCAAAAAATATTTAAATAAATTTGTTCAGTTCTTCAAATTTTATTTTTCTCTTTTATGTTTAAAATTGAATTCTGAATTAACCTTTGGATAAAAAATATTTCTGACTGATAACGCGTTATAACGTCATTTCAAAAAATATAAGCCAATTAAACAAATTTCGATTACTTCAAAAGAAAAAATGATCCACAAAATTGGTAGGCACATTTAATGACTGAAGGAATCAAATTTTTTATGTCTATGATATTTGGATTTTCAGCTGGATATAATTTTTCAAAGCCAAATTTCTTAATATAATTTTAATACATTCCTTCGTCAAATATGCTCGTTTTTTAGCCATGCAATAAGTTATAAGACTTTTTTTAACTGAGGAAACATCCTGGTGCATTTAGCTACATTAACCTTGTCAAAAAGTTTGTAGAGTCGAGGAACAGCTCCAAAAACTGTGGGTTGTGCAATACTGAGCTCAGCAGAGAGCTTTTCCAAGTCACCTCCAATAAAAAGCGATTTGTGAACCCTTGACATGAAGGTTATGTGTGCAACTCGCTCAAAAATATGGCAAGGGGAAGATATGAATACCATCGATCATCGTTCGTTAAATATTTTCTATATCAGCTTTCGAAAGGAAAACAAGAAAGTTCGATTAGGGTACGCCTAAAACTCTTTGTTTTTTCGAAGAATTTTAATTCAATTCTTTGATAAATGTTTTAAAAATTAATTTGCGTACTATTTTGCTCATGCTTTCTTAAAATTTTAAATGAATGCTAAATTACATAATATGTTGACGCTATGAAAGCCACGCAAAAACTGGGCGCAGGCAACTTTGATCATGGTATAAAAAATTATTTTCGAAGATTGACTGTCCCTCTCAGTGACCATAATTCTGGTCACTGTGAGCGCGCATTCAAAGTGACCAAAATAAAACAAATTCTTAATTTTTCCCTGGAGTGTTAAAAAAGTTCAAATTTTAGTCACTCATAGCGCGCGCTCACAGTGACCAAATCTTAAAACCATAATGTCTTTCTAGAGTATTAAAAAAGTTAAAAATTTGGTCACTTAGACCAAAATCGGATAAGTCTTAAAATATTGATTTCTAGAGTTTTGAATAGTTCAAATTGATTGCTAAGACTTATAGCCTCCAATCAAAATCCTCAAAGTGTGAGCATTTTAATTCCGGTCCTTTAAATTCAGTTTCAAAATAATTTCTGGGGTCGGCACAATTGGGTCGGATCGGTTTTCAATCTGATCCCGATCCAATCATTTTTTTGGTTCATCCGATCCGATCCCGACCTGATCTAGTTTTTTCAAAGGGGATGATCCCTATCCCCCATGCATTCCTATCCCCATCCATTCCTATCCCCATCCATGTCCTATCCCATTCCATTCCTACATCCCCATTCATTCTTATCCCATCCTCACTCATGCCTATCCCCATCCATTCCGATCCCATTCCTATCCTTTTACAACCCTGATTCAAGGTGAACAATTTAATCCCTAAATAACAATGGGTTTTAATCAGAGCGAAATCTGCATATGCAAAATAGCGCCTTTTGAGAACTATGAAGGACAAAAGTTACCGGATGGTCTAATTAAGAATTATTTGAATTTAGATACCGGAAATAAAATGCACAGACTTTAGGGATTTTGATCGAAGACTATCAGTTTAGCAATCAATTTGAACTCTTTTTCGAACTCTAGAGAATTATTATTTTAGAATTTTTCCGATTTTGGATTTTTCAATATTTGTAACGCCATTATCTCTAAAATAATGGTTTAGAAAAATAACTTATCAGCGTTGGAATCGCAAGATTTAACGAACCGTCTATAACAATAATTCCCTTGTTTGGTGAGGTCGATTTTGGGCAATGACAAACCTTGCTTTTTTCGAAATTTTGAAAAATTGAAATAAAAATTTTGGTCTCTATATTTTTTTTGACAAAATGTACTTTTCCGTTTATTCAATACTATCACATAGTACTGTGNTTTTTTTTTCTTTTTAAGAAGCTGATTTTGTAAAAATTTTAATAAAAACATCAAATTATTTTTGCAAATTCAACACCCAAATCGGTGACGGTTTAATACTTCAAATTTTTAAATGTCAAATTAAGCCTATTCCTATTACTTATGCACTTGTTTGTGAGAATCGTGAAAAAAGAGAGAGATTTTTATTTTCTTATTCACATTTGATGCTTTTTTATCCTTTTTTTTCACTAATTGTTTATATAGGACTACAGAGAATGATTGAATTATATATGTTGGTAATCAATTTTTGGTTCTATGCTTGATTAAAAACGTCTGGTCACGCATGACCAGAAGTCACTACGGGTCCAGAAATTGTCGGCAACTACGGGACTTAAAGTTAGTTTTTTCTTATGGACTATAGCCTTTAATCAATGGGCTACTGGTCAATGGCTTGAGTAAAATTATATTTTCACACGATTAGCCTTTTTCAGTAAACTTCTATCAACAAAATACTCGCACAAAAGCGGTTTGTTTTGATCGTTATTATTAGGGTGTTTGGTAGACAAAGTGTTTGAATAAGAGAACAACTTGTGTACACGGAAAGTAATGTTTAGTTCATATACATGTAGTTACTTCATATTGGCACGTTATTTAGAATATTTCAGTATACACTTGAAACATAATTAATTTGTCTGAAAAAGCCTTTGTTTTCACTCTGCTAACATCCAAATACTATGAACTATAAATTTGTTTCTCTAGTGGTTTTTCCAAACACTAAACACTTTAGCTGAAACTAAAACGAACTCACGAACCTTTTTTGTTTTTGGTTATTGTATTTGTTTTATAACTTTTGCTACTGTGGATAGTTAGAGCAGACTGTTCAAAGTCAGATCAGCTATTATGGTGTTTTTGTTGCAAATACTGAAAATACTATCAAACGACAGAATAATAAGTGAAGAAGAAACAATCTCAGCAGAGCATGCCAAAATTTAGTCAATTTGGTGGCGAAAGTTGAGCATGAAGCTAAAATATAATAGCCTCAGAAGTTGAGTACTACAAGCGTTATTTTTTATAGAGGAGACACTCATTTTTCGCATATTTTGGTTAAAACAATAAAAATATGCATATTCCGAGATTGTGATTGGTCGAAATTAAAAAATGAGAAAAAGACATGTTTTAACCAATATTCTGATGCAGTTTTTTAAAGCGCTTTCAGAAACATATTGAATAATATACTAGTATGTTATTAATCATCATGACTTATCTATTATATTTTACAATATTCAAAAATACAAAAAATTAACAACTTTTCAACTTCGTACAAACATGATTGTTTAACAGTTTTTACAAAAGTTTTAATTTTTTTGTCCTTCGTATTTTGAATTAAGGGCGCGGGTTTCAAGCCTTTTGGGTTAAATAAGAATATTATATTTGCTGGCTTATATTTAATCTATAAAGGCTACAGATTTATATACATTTATCACCAGTTTTATCTCGTAGTTCTGTACTCACGTCTAGAATTATTGCGAACTCTTGAAAGTCACAAATATCATTTATCACGTTTTAGAAAAAATTTTTGATCTAATTTGAAATTTTATGTGCGGCATTTCGGAAAGTCTAATTTTTGATAAGAATGCTTCATACCTGCTATCAATTCAATTATAAATAAACATAGTTCGTGCCTACTCTAACGGTTAGTTTCACTTTTTCATAACATTTTCTCGAACTGAGTAATCACAGCAAAAATGGTTCGAAGGTTTTTTTAGGATAAAAATTTTCCGCCAAAATATTTTTTTGGGAGAATATGTTTTCCTCAGAAAAAATCGTTTTGTAATCGTCCAGCTCAGACGCTCCTCGCTACACATCACGCGGCCCGGTGACGCGGGTGTAAAGCGCTTGATTGTCAATCATGTCTCTTTATTACACTTTGCTTAGAATGCGTAGCCACAATGTTAAAATCACACGTTAAAAGGAGTAGTGGCTACGCATTCTAAGCAAAGTGTAATAAAGGGATATCCATAGTATTTTTTTTGCCCTGATATTATTTTGACGAAAACTACAAAAATTATAATTATAAATTTCACTCGAAAAATGTTTTATAAATACAAATCTTTATTTTAATAAACTTTACTTATAACTGATATTATCTTGAAAATGAATTAGAATAAATTCGAAACTAGTTGATAAAATACAAAAATGTTGAATTTAATAAACAGTTGGTACCTTCTCTTAGACTTCGCTACAAATTGAATTCCGTTTCAAAAAAAAATATTTCAAACATAATATTAGAAAAACTATTTTTTAGAAAATAATCTTAAAAGTGTTATCAATTAAGTTTGATTAAATATTTCGATATACGTTAAGAAGTGGAAATAATTTCAAAAATATAAAAAATAAACATAGATTAATTTTATCTATAAATTTAATCTTATTTAATTGTTCGAATAATTAACTATTTCCGCTCTGGTTCTGCAAAATACTCAAATTCGAACAAAGTGAAATTAGGTACTTAAATCCAAAAAGCTTTCCCGATTCCATTTTACTCCGAACTTTGTTGCTTAGTACAAAGCCATTTTCATGCCAGAATCATTTTCCAGAGAACCTACTTATCAAATAAACCCCCTTTTAGATTAAAATAAAAACAAACAAATTGTTACTAAAAATGTTTCCGAATATTAAAAGCCCTCATTTTTAATCGTCTAAAAACCGTATTACCTGAATACATGAAATCAGAAAATATTTATGAGATTAGGGAGCTGTGTGGGTGAGACGCAAGTAAGAAGGCATTTATGAGTTAAATAAAAATTGGTAATCGCAAAATAAAATTAAAAATACTAAAATTGTATCAGGAATGTTGAGAGACAATTTGAAAGTTCAAATTGCCTTCAATTTTCAATAACTTTTACCATTTTCAAGTAATTTCATTTTTCCAATTTTTGTCCTTTGTCGCTCAAAAATTACAAAACAAATTTTTGAAAATGAGTTAACGAAACCGTCGATGATTTTCATTAAGGGATTCCTAAAGTGTGTTAAGATATTTTCCTCTTAAAAAAATAGATTTTGAGCAATGGTGCTGCACTATAGCATACGCGAAAATATATACGGTAGGAACGATAATTATTTTTGCAAAAATTTTCTTCAATGATGTTAAAATGGTAGCCCTTTAAAAATATAATGTTCAGTTACCGAACTTTAGTACAAAAAAAATCAAAAACTGATTTTTTATTTATTCTTTAAAAATAACAAGAAAAATTTCAAGCTGAAACGCAGCTGAAAGTAGCATCGTCATAAAATAACAAAAATAGCTGAAATTGACCCATAGAGTCATCGGGCCGGAGGAGGTCATCTCAATTATCATGGCATTTATTGGTTTGGCATGCAACTTCAGTAATACTGACACTTCTTTTCTGTATCTTGTCCGAAAGTTGTAGTTTTGAAGGGGGTTTTTAGCGTGAGTAAGGTAAAATTGAGAAGTGTATGTTTAAAACTCCTACAAAGTTCGTAGTCCGAAATCGTTTCTAACACTATTTGGATCCAATTTTTAGAACGTCAGCAAAGATTATAACAATGCGTTCAAAATTTTTTCCCGACCTTTGAAAATGCAAATTTCAATTTTTGTAAAACTGGTGATTATGAAAGCAAGGTTAAAATTAACTTCCTAGTTTGGGCAGATTCTCACCGCAAAAAATTAGGTTTGAAATCACAAAACCACAAAATCACAATCGAAAGATGAAAAAGTACATTATTCACGTGGATCGGAAATTATCGGGGAACAAACGATAATGCCAGAGAAAATTCACTTAGAAGCAGTTTCTAAATGTTAAAAATGAGAAACCCGTTGTTGTTTAAATTCGGAATGAAATCAGACTCATATGATATCAGTAGGGAACGAACCGTAAGAAAAATGTAGAGTTAGGCAGTCTTGTAAAAGGAAACGTTCCCTTACTGTTGGCTCTTCAAAATCAACAAAATGAAAATAAATCATCGAACAAAAGCAGCCAAATATTGATATCGACCTAACCTTTATTTGCAAGAGGTCAAATTTATAAAAAATTCATTTCTGAATATTTGAATTAAAACGAATATTTTGAAAAAAATGAAAAATTAATGAAAATATTTTGTTTGATATCAATTAGTTTTTTTGCGCCGGATTTTTTACTTCAAAACTTCAGTTTTCAAGTTAAAACATTAGTTTTTCAGTGAAAACTTTAATTTTTTAGGGGAATGGAGGAGATCCCCTTTTTTTCCCTTCCCCTTCTTCTCAACGAGTATGGTTCCCAGCTTCCAAAAGGGATGCATCCCCCTCCGATTTTCCATCCCTATCCCCTTTTTATCCTCCGAAAAGGGGATAAAAGGGGATGGGATGAGGAGGATAGGAATGCATCCCCTAGGGGATGGGATGCATCTCATCCCTTTTTATCCTTTTCTATCCTTTATAAAAAATAAATTTGTGGATATGAATTAATTGAAAAAAATTACTAAAATCGTAGAAAATGTTGAAATTCGTAGATGCGAGAGAAACTTCATGATACGGGCTGAATTCGTAGATAAAAGCCAAATTTAATTATACGAGCTGAATTCGCAGATACGAGGACTAAAATATTAAGATAAAATTATTTTGGATGCAAATGAAGTTTTAATTTGTGAAAACGGATTGATCTTTTATATACGAGTAATAAGTGATAATACGAGTAATAATACAAGTAATAAGTATAACGAGTGTATAAACTTATTACTTCGATAAAATTTGCCGAATTGTGGAAGAAGATACTGTAGAAAATTGGATAAATAGAATAAATGTTGTTACCAGTCTACCAGAGAAAATTTTATAATCTGAACAGCTTTCGGAAAAATGTGACAATGGTCCGATTCCGACCAATTTTGTTCGATTTTTGCTGAATGTACAGCCTGCGTTTTCTCGTTTGCGACGTTTTTTTTCGTCCGCCGTATGTGCCAAATATTTTTAGTAATTTCATAACTCAATCGGATGAGTCGTTTCCATGGCCATAATGTGAACGGTTTGGCCCCACTATGTTCACTATAGAGAATTAACTTGGTTGAATAACGAATATGCGAAAATTCTCTTCGATTTTTTTTACTTTTAAACTAATGATTAGTTACTAATCTTATGATAAGAATAGAATCGAAAGCTTATTAAAAATGTAGTTAGAAGATTTAATTATAGAAATCTGATTATTAAATAAAGAGGAATGCCCAATGTCGCCGAAAGTTGTTTTCCAAAAATAATATTGGGCACTTTCGGCGATATGGTGACAGAAATAAATTTTTTCGTTCAAAAATGACAATGCGTAGGCTTTCGAGATGACATCATAATTTGAGACGGTACTCAATTTATTAAGAATTTTCATAATAGATTTAAACGAAGTAAACTATCAAAATGTGTAGAATGACGTACGCAGTCAAACGAAATTTTAAAAAAGTAGATTATGGACATTTGATCTTGAAATATGAAGTCATTCATGACGCACTCAAAGGGATAAAAACCACAATCGCCAACGCAATTTCGGCGATCTTGGCTATTCCGGCGATATGGGCACTGACAGGAATTAAGCTTAAAATTCTGAAATTGCGTAGGTTTTTTCAGAGATATTAGCAAATTCGGCCATATTGGCAAATTCGACGATATTAGCCCGGCGATATACGGCCCATATAATATCGGCCTCCCCTGTAATAGTATTATTCTAATATCTGGAAATGGATAATTTTTTTTAAATTGATTTTTTGATGTTTTTCATCCAAATAATGAAAATCAAGCCTGAGAATAAACAAAAGAAGGTACAGTTCCCTATACGTGCACTTGAACATAAAGCCGTCAAAAGTTTTTCCATGTCCAGGTTTATTTTATGCCAAAACTGCTCAATTGGTATTATTACAGTATTCCAAATAAAGCACCTAACCCGATAAGTCGCAAACGATTTTCGTTTCTAAACGAAAGAGATTTTGTTTCACATTTCCAAATCCGAGTTCATATCGCAAAATAGAACTACTAACTTTCTGAAGACCCAGCTTTATTTCAATAATTTTTCAGAAAAAATAATATTAATAAACGTTTTTATTTAAAATTTTGGGAAAATCACGGAAATTTCGTTAATTTGAAACTTATGAAAACGTATTTAACATTTTTGGTCAAAGAAAGTTTTGGAGTGTAAAATGTTGGAATTGCCAGGTAAAATAACCTAAAACTCGGTAAATGTTTTGGAATAATTTCGCTGATCCGATTTGAATAAAATATTTTTTTGTTTTTCAGGAGCATAAAAAATTTTTTGTGACAATTATCAAAATTTGTATGAACATCTGATTTAAATTATTAACCATGTTCACTTAGTAAACGTTACTAACTTAATTTCGCGCTGAATAAGATTATTCCTCCTGTTTGATTTTCTGTTTAAAATATAAGAAAATTTATTTTTTATTCGCACGTACTTACAACATGGACATCTGACATACTGTATGTCACATTCTGTATGTGACATACAAAATGTTAATTTCTGATTCGTTCAATTAAATTAATTACTGTTTTGAAAATTTTGAATATTATTTACAGATGATTCAATACAGTACAATTTGTCGGAAATTATTAGATTTCACCATACAGTTGTTCTAACTGAGTTTTATATTTTTTCAATAATTGTGGTCTTTTTGTTTTTTGTGTAGGCGTCAAAAATCCATTCTCGACCTGAAAATTAAAATTTCGATTTATTCGATTGAAAATAATAAATCCTTTAAAAACTTGTTTATAATGCAATTTTCAGTGTTCATTTCAAAAACCTTGTTATAGGTCAGCAAAAGCTTAAAAGCACCAAAAAATTGTCAAACCGTCGTTGTTTTGATCGACACTGAAAAAACTGTATCATTTAAAAAAAAACTCACTGTAAAAAGTTCCGTTTCGATCATAACTGCTCTGATCATTTCAAATCCCTTCAATTCATCGTTAGATTTAGCTTGAGCGTTAATTTCCTCCATTAATTTTCTCTTGTTATTCCCAATGCTTTCAAAACCAGCGACATCTGGGACGACAACTGCAACCAAAGACGGTTTTTTAGAATTTCCGTAAATGAAAATTTGCTGAACCAAAGCATGTTTTCCATAAATTCCTGAAATTTTACAAATCACTTGAAGGACTAAGAAACGCTGTCTGTTATCACACTTCGATGTGGCAAAGGGTTGTCACACCTCACATAGCATGCAATATCACCAAACTTTCATTCAAAACACTTCAAAAAATTGAAAATTATAATAATTTACGGCATTTCGGATTTATTTCATTTTCAAGTCATAACTGAAAAAAGTACCAAAAATGCATTTGTTCATACAATTCAGAGAATTTGTAGTCTTACACGAAATATTTAAGATTTGTATTAGGGAGCATTTTAAAGGCCAAAAACAGGATTTTCAGCGTCGCCTCAATAAAGTACTAGAAACAGCACGAACATAAGTATTTCAGTTTTGGGATAATTGAACATTAATCTTGCTTTCACAAAACAATCGAAGCCTCTGATTGGCCGACCAATCAGGAACGACCTTTGAAAAGTGGCACTATTTTCACTTCAAAAGCCTACTCCTCCCTGAGTTTTGAAGATAGAAATCCTTTTATAGCTTTTATTGACCACAGAGAACGTGAGCAGAACCTCAAGTTCAGTTTTACTCAAAAAAACTTCATCCGGCGCTTAAATGAGCAAAAAAACTGTTTTTTGCTTTATTTGAGTGCCTCGGGGAAAATACTACTCCTCCCTGGATTTTGACGGCAAAAACCTAAAACTGGTATGTATACGATCTTAAGGATACGCGCAAAACTCCAAGTTCGACAATTTGCATTTTTGTATCTCGTCTTTTAGGAAACAGCGATTTCAAATTCTCAGAAATTTCCAAAATTTGAAAAATGAAAGAAATATTTTCTCAAATCGCGATTAAAAATACTTTTTTAATGACAATCGAAATAAAAAGACTTCTTATCAACTAATTTCTGTCCATATTTCAGAAAAAAACATTTAAAAGATAATCTAGAAAATGTCATGTCCGAGTCTCTAAATGCGACAGTACTCCCTTAAAGCATGTCAAAGTTTTGGCCAATGCTCGCGAACCTTAACTTTCAAACTCGAACATTTAAATTCTCTAGTGCCTTAAATTTGAATTGCGTCCAGGTTTTTATACAGATAAGTTTTGGGCGGAAGAGGAAGTTTAATTCTATACAGTTCAAAATTCTATCCCTCAAAAAGCGTAAAGCCCTAAGTAAGCTTTATGATTAATTGGTAGCTAAACAATTTTCCATTTTTGAGAAACTCCGCGAAAATAATCTGGCTTCATGTTGAGTGGTCAAAATTTCAACGAATAAGGAACATTTTGAATAAAAAAACCGACAAAAAAATAGATCTGAGAAATGGTTTGTAATAACGCGTTGAATACAAGATCTAAAATATTTAGAGTTTTTTTTGAAATATGTCAAAAACTGAAAAAAAAAATAAATATTTTTGTACAATACATTTTTGTGATTGTTGAGCGATTTTATACGTTTTGTAAAAACAGAGCTGACAACTGCCAAATAATTTTTTTTCAAATTTTTTTAAAATTAAGTGGAAACATAAAATAATTGCAGAATTAATCAGATGATTAAAATTAAAATAAAAGTCTTATTATAAGACTTGATACCACATCTTGAAATCAACTCAAATCCAAAACCACAATGTCCTTGCTTTTAGCAAGCTCACCTTCTAATCTTTCTGGCGAAATATAATCTCCTTGAGCTAATTTGAAAATATTTTTCAAACGATCCACAATTTTTAGTTGTCCATTTTCACTCCATTCTCCAATATCTCCAGTATGTAGCCATCCTTCTTTATCTAAATTGAATTTAATAGCAATACTTCAATTCTGACTAAAAAAATGCTAACCAATAGTTTCAGCAGTTTTTTCGGGCATTTTGAAATATCCTTTCATAACGTTTTGACCTCTGAAACAAATTTCGCCTTGTCCATTTTTAGAAAAATAATTCATTTCTTCGCAAATAGGGTCTCAAATAAAAGCTTATTTAAGCTTTCAGTTAAAATTTTCACAGTCTGTGGTTAAACCGTAAGTTTTTAATAAGGTCAATGTCAGGGTCAAATGTTGTTTGGAAGTCAATAAAATGTATTCCGGATATTAGAAATTCGTCAGATATTTTGCAGATAACTTCCACATTGAATTGACTTTCAGGGAAAATTTGACCCTGTCGAAAAAATCTGGCACAAAAAAGTGCCTCAATGACTTCAACATACAATGTGAGACATACTGTTTTTTTCAATCTTGACTAGAGGCGCCCCTCAGCTTGATTTGAATAAAAGGAAATTCGAATTTTGTTTTTACCAAGGTCGTAAAACTGTTTTTTAAATATTTTTGGAATCTCCGTGAAATAAGGGAGCTTTATTATACTTCATTTCTGACCATCATAGAAATCAATTTATTTCAAAAACCTTTGTGTTATTTGGATATGTGACATATGATATGTCACATGTTTAAAAGAGTGTCATGGAAATGAAATGTTTTTCTTGAAGTGCTGAAAAGTTCATAAAACGTTCAAAAAAGAATAAAAACCTTTAATTTGTTTTGAAAAAATAGACATTTAACATTTTTGAAAAATAGACATTTTCCACAGTATATATATCCTACGAAATAGACATTTTACGTGCGACATAGGATATCAGCATTTCTCATGAAAAATCATTCTCAAATAAAAACAAGAAAATTTTCAAAATTTTTGATTTGTTTTCGTTTTTTTCAGTATTGTTTTCAAAATTAAGTCGAAAAATAACGTTTGTTTCAATTTTAACACGAAAACTTTAGAATTTTGGCTTGACCTAAGCCAACTTTCCTGTCAGTGTGTCCCTAGCTTTCTATTGAGCTAATTTTCGAAAAAATTGAAACACAATTTTTTTCGGCAAGTGACCTTCAAAATTTATATTTTTTGTTTAAGGTCCAAATTTCAAAAACGGGTCTTGAGAAGTTTTTGTTGGTTTTGCAATAGCGTTTGCAATAATTTGAGCGAATTTTGAAATTAAACCAAGGTGGAGATAGATTTTTCCTTGAATAATGTTCAAAAAACGGTGGTTTTTTGCATATATTCTGGAATAAGTATAAAACTTATTGACAAAAACGCGTCTCAGAAGTTTTGTCTACTACTTTAACAAGTTATGTGACAATTGAGGTTCATTCCATATTGAAACTTCGGAGGAGCTAGCTTTTCCGTTTTGAAAAAGGTGGCCTAATAACGTTTTTTTATCAAAGAGTGTATCTATACAAAAAAAATTCGCAGATGTTTTTCGTAAGTTCAAGGCTAGTTTCACAAATTATATATTCTAAATACTATCCTGAAGGTCTTGTTTGGCTCATTTTTATATCCAGAATATGTCAAATTAGGAACCACCATACCCTTGATTAGTCAACAATTTCCAAGAATTTATAGAAAAAGGTTTTTTTTAACGTTTTAGTTAAGATTTTTGACCCTAGACTGGAACATCAACTAATTTAACTCCAGTCCATGGTTGAGGTACACCAACACAACCGTCTTCTCTACAATAATTAGCAAAACTTGTGCCACATCCAACAGCACCATTTTCGGTTTGTCCATATCCTTCAATGAAATAACAGCCAAAAATTTCTCTGACAAAACCGCGGACTTCTGGGTCCAAGGGTGCGGCACCACAAACGATCGTGTGTACTTTTCCCCCTAATTTTGAAGCCAGTTTTGGACCGAGGACCTTTGTGTCCCAGAATGTGTCTTGAGTCACGATTCCTTTTTTGGTATTAATGATTGAATTTACTTCTTTATTAACGATGTAGCTGATGTTAAATAGCTATAGAAGAAGAGCTAATTGTGTGGAAAACATGTTTACTTTTTCAAATTTTACCAACCAATAAGCGCGTTTGATTATCTATGTTGCAATTTTAACGCGTTTCCGTTCGATAAAAATATTCGAATTAACAACAATTGAGTTATGGTAAAAGCTCCTCGAATTAGCATCAAGAAAATGCAGCTGAGACATACAGTATGTCACATACTTTAAATACAATTCTTATTTTCAATAAATTAATTGTTTAAATTGTTCAAATTATCTTTCGCACTTATTAATTGAAAGTTAAAATTATATTTTATGTTTCAAAAAACCCAAAACACTCTGAATAAAGTTTGCGCTCCAATTTCGAGGCCCTTAAAATCATATGCTCAAAAAATATTTAAATAAATTTGTTCAGTTCTTCAAATTTTATTTTTTCTCTTTTATGTTTAAAATTGAATTCTGAATTTAACCTTTTGGATAAAAAAATATTTCTGACTGATAACGCGTTATAACGTCATTTCAAAAATAATAAGCCAATTAAACAAATTTCGATTACTTCAAAAGAAAAAATGATCCACCAAAAATTGGTCAAGGCACATTTAATGACTGAAGGAATCAAATTTTTTATGTCTATGATATTTGGATTTTCAGCTGGATATAATTTTTCAAAGCCAAATTTCTTAATATAATTTTTAATACATTCCTTCGTCCAAATATGCTCGTTTTTTAGCCATGCAATAAGTTATAAGACTTTTTTTAACTGAGGAAATACATCCTGGTGCATTTAAAGCTACATTAACCTTGTCAAAAAGTTTGTTAAGAGTTCGAGGAACAGCTCCAAAAACTGTGGGTTGTGCAATACTGAGCTCAGCAGAGAGCTTTTCCAAGTCACCTCCATAAAAAGCGATTTGTGAACCCTTCGACATGAAGGTTATGTGTGCAACTCGCTCAAAAATATGTGCAAGGGGAAGATATGAATACCATCGATCATCGTTCGTTAAATATTTTCTATATCAGGCTTTCGAAAGGAAAAACAAGAAAGTTCGATTAGGGTACGCCTAAAACTTTTTGTTTTTTCGAAGAATTTTAATTCAATTCTTTGATAAATGTTTAAAAATTAATTTGCGTACTATTTTGCTCATGCTTTCTTTAAAATTTTAAATGAATGCTAAATTACATAATATGTTGACGCTATGAAAGCCACGCCAAAAACTGGGCGCAGGCAACTTTCTGATCATGGTATAAAACAAATTATTTCGAAGATTGACTGTCCTCTCAGTGACCATAATTCTGGTCACTGTGAGCGCGCATTCAAAGTGACCAAAATAAAAACAAATTCTTAATTTTTCCCTGGAGTGTTAAAAAAGTTCAAAATTTTAGTCACTCATAGCGCGCGCTCACAGTGACCAAAATCTTAAAACCATAATGTCTTTCCTAGAGTATTAAAAAAGTTAAAAATTTTGGTCACTTAGACCAAAATCGGAAAAGTCTTAAAATATTGATTTTCTAGAGTTTGAAATAGTTCAAATTTGATTGCTAAGCTTATAGCCTCCAATCAAAATCCCTCAAAGTGTGAGCATTTTAATTCCGGTCCTTTAAATTCAGTTTCAAAATAATTCTGGGGTCGGCACAATTGGGTCGGATCGGTTTTCCAATCTGATCCCGATCCAATCATTTTTTTGGTTCATCCGATCCGATCCCGACCTGATCTAGTTTTTTCAAAAGGGGATGATCCTATCCCCATGCATTCCTATCCCCATCCATTCCTATCCCCATCCATTCCTATCCCCATTCATTCTTATCCCCATCCTCATCCATGCCTATCCCCATCCATTCCGATCCCATTCCTATCCCTTTTACAACCCTGATTCAAGGTGAACAATTTAATCCCTAAATAACAATGGGTTTTAATCAAGAGCGAAATTCTGCATAATGCAAAATAGCGCCTTTTGTGAACTATGAAGGACAAAAAGTTACCGGATGGTCTAATTAAGAATTATTTTGAAATTTAAGATACCGGAAATAAAATGCACAGACTTTTAGGGATTTTGATCGAAGACTATCAGTTTAGCAATCAAATTTGAACTCTTTTTCGAACTCTAGAGAATTAATATTTTTAGAATTTTTCCGATTTTGGATTTTTCAATATTTGTAACGCCATTATCTTCTAAAATAATGGTTTTAGAAAAATAAACTTATCAGCGTTGGAATCGCAAGATTTAAACGAACACGTCTATAACAATAATTCCCTTGTTTGGTGAGGTCGATTTTTGGGCCAATGAGAAACCTTGCTTTTTTCGAAAATTTGAAATAAAAATTTTGGTCTCTATATTTTTTTTGACAAAATGTACTTTTCCGTTTATTCATAACTATCACATAAGTTATGTGACATAACTCAAATGGCTCATTCGCTGTAACACCCTATCAATGATAGGCTATCATAGTGACCAAAATTTTTTTTTTTTATTAATTCTCTAGTAAAAACATTAGGCTTTTTAGATTTTGGTCACTGTGAGCGCGTACTCACAGTGACCAAAGTTTTGAACTTTTTTTACACTCCAGGGCAAAACTAAAGATTTGTTTTCATTTTGGTCACTGTGAGTGCGCTGACAGTGACCAAAATCTTGAAGTTTGAGACTGACCAAAATTTTGGTCACTGTGAGCGCGCACTCACAGTGACCAAAATAAAGTTTTCCCTATCAAAATGGCTTGGAAAAAAATGACTGGTGTTATATGAGGCATTTACTATGTTTTCGGACTTTAATTAGCTTGGAGTTATTGACAATTTCTCTCGGGAAAGTGTATCGATCTTTCCTCTCCTTTTCTTTATTACGCTCTCCTCCCCCTTTTCCGCCCGGGAAGAGGAAAAGAGAGCACTTCTCTCAATTGTTCGCTTTTTCATTTGATACTCTGGTTGCAATATCATTGAAATTTTATGGAATATAATAAATTCAAGTTAAAGGGGAAGTGTCCATTAAAAAGTTTGCTTTAGAACACAATTATTTTTACACTTTGCTCACTTTTTGTCTCTATTTTGAGCGCGTCGTGTGGTCATAAATTGCATTTGATTTGTAAATAAGAAAAAGTAAAAATAATTTCAAATCAAACTTTTTAGTGGACACTTATAAAATATGGTTTATTAATAACCCGTAATACAGAAATAACTCAGTAAATACAGATTACTTATAAAATAAAACACTTCTATGCGTCGACATCGTGATTTTTTGCTTTCTTATTTTGGTCCGAAAATATAGTGAGTGCCTTTATTTCTAAAATTCAGAAGGAGTTTTTGAGCTCAATTGGTTTCGAATGAGAAACATTCGTTGTCGCTTATCCATTTTGGGCATATTAATATAAAAGTGTAAACGTACATTTTGACGGTAAATGATCTTAAGGGGGTCGGTGCATTTTGACAGATTTGCACTTTTCAATGTTTTTTGTCTTGATGGGAAACTTTCTGCCACTTCATAATTTTTGAATAAAATTTTTTTCAGACGTAAGTTGCCACTTTTGAGCTCACTTTTTATAATCTGATTTTTTTTCAGATCGATTATTTTTACTTTTATAAATTGTCTTTTGAAAAAACACTCAAAAACGCGCGTTTGCTATCAAAGGTGTCGAAATTACATTAAAATTTATTTTTTATTAAGTATAAATTTTAAAAATGGTCTTGACCACCATCGAAAATTTATATAATTTAATTTAATATGATTTCTACGTCAAAATCGAAAATTAAAATTTCCGAAAAAAGACGAAAAAAACGACATTTTAGCACATCGAAAAAATATTTATTTTTCATGAGTTTAATTTATTAAATTTTACGTGGTGGATGGGTCGGCTTACCAATTGAGCAAGTCTTGGTGAAATATTTTTTTTTTAATTCTTCATCAGAGAGGGCTTAACTAGATTTCGCGCAACCGTATTTTCATTCAAAAAAGTATGATTCAGAGTATAAAAAGAGCGAAGAAATAAAACGAGGACATATTTGATAATAGTTAAAGTAGGCATTCTCAATATTTTCAGCTAATGATTCCAGCAAAATAAGTTTGAAAATTTTTGTACATGAAATGAGACCATTGAAAGTGTTTTTTGCACGAAATTTGGATAGAAGAATTTTTGAAAATTTTCATGTATCCAAAACAAAAATCGAAAAAAGTATAAATTTAGCTTATTTCATTATATATTATATTTAATTGTAAAATGCGCATTTTTTTTGAAAGCAACTTACACATTTTTGACTTGAGTC
>SCLH01000038.1:825773-838544 GCA_004367855.1 Oikopleura vanhoeffeni | reverse complement strand
ATTTTTTCATATTTTTATTAATATTTTTGTAATACGCGATTTTTGGATGGAACTCGAGAAATAGACTTTAACGTCGAAATTTTGTTTTTTTATCAGTTGCAATCGATTTTTAAGTCCCGATTTACCCAGAATTGATATTTTGTTCATTCTTTTTTGATATATTATTTGCTCGAAATTTCGAGCCCCACTATTGCTAAATTACTCAGATGCAAATCTAGCGAAAATTATTTTACTGATAAAAAGCCTTGTTTTAAAAATGATAGTAATAAATCGAAAGCTCAACAAAAAGATAAGTTTTACTAAAAAAAGCAATTGATATTTTTTAATTGATTATTTTGTTGGTTAAATTTATCAAATAAAGACACTTAATTTGTGCATGCAAATTGACATGTCCAACCCCCTTAATGATATACATTTTATCTGATAAAATTTATCATGACGGTCTCAAAAAATCCCAAAATTTTGAGTCAGACGTTAAAATTTCGAGTTAAAATGTTCAAAAAATTTAATTGTTATGAATTGATTTTTATTAATGGGCAGAACTTTCTTAATTCCTTTTGGAAACCCTCCCACACATCAGCAGCTCTCCGGCTCCGAGACCGGTAACCATCATATTTCCGTGGGTTAACATAACACCCTTAGGATTTCCGGTTGTACCAGAAGTGTAATTTAATGTTGCCAAATCTTCTAAATGTGGACGGAATTCAACCAGTTTGGCGCCGAGGCCAGTTGCCATAAAATCCTCAAATGAAATTATTTCAACTCCGTCCTGTCGTTGAAATTATAACATTTTTGATAATCAAATTAACCAAAGTAATAAAAAAATTTAGTTAATTTTTGCTTCTATAATTCTGAAAATCTAATCGAATAAAGCCCTCAAACAAAGAAAATAGTGTTTTTTAGCAATTTTTAAAAATTGAAGCGCAGAATTTTGGTTTTCTGAAATTTTTGAATTTGCCGAAAAATTCAAACTTTCAAATTTAGAGTTTGAATCATTCAAGGACCTAGAACAAATCAGACAGATTATGATAAAATAAATTTTTTTGCTGTGCGGTTGGTGGATTGAATACAATTATAGGTGACAAATAAGAGTGAAGTAGCAACAATATTACTCCCGGCGTAAAAATACGATCAATTTAGAAAAAAACTTAGTAGAATCTACATCTACCTGTGCTAGGTCCTCGCTAGAGTATTGAATTGAAAAAAATGTTATTCCAAAAATCCCGTTATCACACTTTGATTAATAAATGAATTCGGCTTTTGAAAACGACGTATCAGATAAGATAGCTCAAACTGAGCAGAAATATTAAGAAAAAAATAAATTGAAAATCAAACAATTGTTTCCAATTTTTTTGAAACTGACAATTATACAATTTCAGTAAGCTCAGAAAAAAATCAAAAGATGATCCGATTTTTTTATTTTATTATTTACTGGATATTAGTGCATAATTAATGCATAATTAATGCATAATTGATATCAAATGTATATTTTTTGTCGTAATTTTCCTTGGTCGGTAATTTTTGATCTGATTTTGTCATCATTATAACTGTTTTGACAAATTGGCTTTTTCCTGCAAATAAAAGCTTTAATTTTGATGCATTTTGCACAAAAATTGTGCTAAGTTCGCAGTCGTTCACAACATACTCAACTGCTTCTCGTCCCAAAGTATCGTAAAGTGAAACATTTGGCAAATTTAAATAATATCCAGCAATGATTCCCATAGCATAAATATGATTATTACTTGAAAAGAATCCAATTAAACTTCCTGATTTCAAGCCAAGTTTAGATAAGGCCACTGCGCATTGTTTTGCATCAGCCTGCATGAGGTTTACTACTGTATTTGTTTTTTGGCTGGAGTTAAAAAAGGCTTTTTTCAAAATTTCCGATTCCAAATTTTTAACCCGTAAGTTTCGCCCAGGTAGCAGAGGATGTAAGGTATCAATATTCTTGAAAATGATGAAAATGATCTAGACATTTTACGGCTCTAGACATTTTACATTAACTTGACAAAGCTAACTATTCCACGATTAATTTTAATAAAGTAACTGACGGGGGCTATATCTCGTCGTTTTTTTTGAATTATGTTGTCAGTTTGCTTCCGGAAACTTTGAAAATTTAAGATTCGACCAAAACAATTTAAAATTCGGATTTTCCAAACTATTTTGTTCGGTATTTATGCGGTATAGTTTTTTTTTCGAAACTATTTCATATCGAAAATCATACTTGCCCGTATCGTAGAACTTTGACGTCAGAGACACGTGTAGGAACCGTTTTTATTGGTCAATAAACAAGAGTCAATGTGTATTGTCAAATGCAATCACGCGATTCTTAAGGTCTCTGACGTCAAAGTTAAACAAAACGGGCAAGTATAATTTCAGATATACATATCGAAAATGATCCCTACTGCGCCTTTCTGACCAAACGCCATGTTATGAAAGACGCGTTTGTCCAAAAAGGGATCATTTTCGAAATGTTTTGTTCAATGAAATTTAATTGTAGAAATTTCAAAAGAGATTTTCAAAAACGTTCTAAATTCACATGAAAAACCACGATGTCAAGTCAATTTCCCATTTTTCGCAATGAAATCCCATTTTTATAAATTTGATTTCGTTAACGCGAAATGGTAGAATTCAATAAAATTCTCAAATATTCAATTTCTGTACTCCAGAATTTCAATCCGATGTTTTTAAATTTCACTTCCTAAAAAAAATTCGGGCCCAAGATACAAATAATTATTTGTTGTTTAAAATGTACGCTTGAAACGCGTTCCTGAAAATTAGCAGATTCAAAATTTGAATTCCATGTTTGAGTCGAAAATTATTTTTTACGAAAAATTTCCTTTCAATCAATTTGCCATAATATTTGATGTCCGAAAATTTCCAAGTGATATTTTTTGATTCATAATGCGTTAAAAAGAAAGTGTCCATGATCATTTTAATGTTGTTTCTAATGTTGAATTTACTAACCTTCGAACTATTACCAGAATAAAAATGAACAAAAATTCGTATTATGGGCCATAATACGAATTTTTGTTCATTTTTATCCTGGTAATAGTAATTTATGGCAAACCTCAAGCTGTAATTGTCCGTACGTTTTCCAGTCATACTGCTGAAGATTACCGGCAGCATCAAAAACCGGTACACCTAGAAATTTTCCGTCTGGACCGGCGATTTTCAAACCGGCTTCGAAACCTTCCAAAATAGTTTGGGGACCATCGGCGGGAACAGTCCATAATTCTGGGTAATCTTTTATGGCCGTTTAAAATAAATTGTTAAATCTCAATTTTCAACTAAGGGAACAAGTATTTTAGATGGTGCCTGATGGCATACAAAATCCAAAAAAAGAAACAATTTGTCTAATATATCTTTGAAAATTTTATGGTTTTTTTGTCCAGTGACAGAGACAAAACTGAACTTGTATAATAACTATTCATTTAAAATATAAAACTTGGTCGAAAGTTTTGACCCTGGTTGTAAATTTTTTGATAGGAATATGCTTTGAAAACTGAGCAAAATGAGCGTTAATTTACTACACTTCTAACTTTTCTTGGAAAATGAATGATTTATAATCACTAGGGTCATATCCGGGATCGATTATCTTTGAAAACACAACTGGATCAACGATCGGAAGTACATTGCCGACCGCATCATTTTCAAGAATTCATCTCTCCTCAAATTTCACCTATTTTTCAAAACTTCCTAAAACCCTAAAAGACTGCTGAGGTTCATTATCAATTTATGCCTCTTCTTCTTAAAAAACAGGAAAAGTGATCAAACTTGCATTTTTAATGAGGAAACGTTAATGGGATCCACCCAAAACGATGTTCATTTATACGATGGTCAAATATAGAATTAATTTTGTAAATCAATAAAAATAGTATTTATTCCGATAATGGATAAAAATACTATCAATTTAGAAAATAAATAAAAGTATTAATAATTTAAGAAATAAATTGAAAAAGTATTAAATTCGAAAATAAATAATATTCATACCATAAATTAATATTATGGTAATTTAATTCTTGTGGGCCTAAAAATAAAAGTGGAATAAAAGATATAGATTTAGTTCATGAACTAATTCGATTGTAATAATTCACTGAATTATTGTGCGGGGATCATCATTTTTAGCGTGGACAAGTACGCAAGCTAACGTCACGTGCCGCGCCTACGTGATAAAATTGAGTGATGATTTTTTAATGTAACTCCAAGCGTGACGATTTGCCACGGACGCCGGAGTTTCTTTTATCATTTTTCAATTACACTAATTTTTGTTTTTCTCTTTTGATCAGGTGCTCAGTTTCTATTTTTGATAATAAGCGCGAGAATTGAAATATCATTCGGATGTTTATCCCTTTTGATCACAGCCGAAATAGGCCATTATTTCAAATTTTTTCAACTGAAACTAACAATTAAACTATTTCAGTAACCTCGGAAAAAATCTAAACATGGTCCGATTCTGACCTATTCACTTTAAATGTATTATTCACTAAATATTTTTGCTCAGTTTGAGCTATCAAAAAACTCAATCGGATAAGTCGTTTTCGAAAGCCGAATTATATAAAAATTTTGGCTGAAAAAGTGGCAAAAAGTGACGCAGGGCTCCGTAATATATACATAATAGCTTCAGAAATTCCTTATTTCAAACTGTCAGAAATCAGAGTCTTATGTTAAGGGGGGGAAAGCGACCTTCTTAAGGCATTTACAAATAACAAATCGAAAATAAAAATATTTTTCCTGACTAAGTCGACACCGAGAAATTTAATGGTCTTAACCAGAAATCCGTATCTGCTCTTGAATTTTCAAAGTCAACCGCATTTTTAGCTGTGTTGCTAACAGTGAAAAACAGAATTAAACATGTTTTCTTAGTAAATCAACTACGAGGAATTTGATGGTCAAACAAAAAGTTTTCTATCGTTTTTTTGCAGTCTCTACGATTTTCTTAGCTCGTTCTCGCAAATCATAGAGGCTCTTTTTTGGTGGTATACTCCTCGCATTATTCGCAATTTCAGTTCGCAAATTATTAAATCTCCTTTTTACCATTTTTGCTGATTATTAAAAAATTGAACAGGTTTATATAAAATGTTACAACATCTCCACCGTGTGACAAAATTTGTCAAATTCAATTTATTTCATTTTTAGAGCATCTGTTTTATGCTAATCAATGATATTTCGAAATGCTTACGTAAGATATCAATCGGAAACCGCCAAAAACTTTGATGGCGTGATCAAAAAAGTAATCAACGGCCTCTCATTAATATTGGTGAACAAAATAAAGACAAATAATATTTCGGTTAATGTTATTTGCGAGAAAATAAAAGTAACAAAGGAACTTGGTGCGAAGAAACTGGCGTGATATTTGCTCAATTTTCGAGCCGAGATTACATCGTGATTTATAACTAACTAAAAGTTAATTCGAAATTCGCTCTTGAGAAGTTTTATATATAGCATCTTGTGACTAAGCAAAAATTTTATAAAAATTTTATGTAGCATGAATGAGATCATGATGTTTAAGTGCAAGTGTTGATTTTTGCGTTTTTGAGACATCTGGGACGAAATTAAAAATTCGCCCTTGAGAGTGTTTAGATAATGAAAATACAAGATTATTGAAAAAAAATAGAGAATTGGTTAATAGACGAAGCCAAACATAACTTTTTAAGGATTGATTTTGGCACTTTTCTAGTGCCCGTAGAGCTCGTTTGTGCGGTCAAATTTTTTTTCAGTGTGACCAATTGAACACTTTTCTCGCGATCTAGTGTAAAATGAACAATTTCACATTCTTAGTTTGTTCAGGAGAGGCAATCGAAAAATATCTAATTTTCTTGCAATTTAATCCATTATTCCTCATTTCATAAAATTTTTGTATTGCTCAAGTTTAAAAGATATCGTGATATCATGACGACAGATTTGAAACTGTTCTCACAGTCATGAAATGACTCATATTTCTACGCTAGTCTATTATATAGAAATGAAACGTTATTATTTGAAAACACTTTGGGTGCCGTCCATGAGCGTCACGTGACGCGCCGTTTTTTCACGCCTCGCTATGAGTCATAGCCTATGACTTACCATTGGTCCATAAATCAGTGAATTATTAAAATTGAATTAGTTCATGAACTAAAACAAAGTATTTTATTTTTTCGCAATAAGTTTTATTTTTACGCTGAATAATAATATGTAATTAGTTCAAAAACACACTAAAAAAACGCTGGCCCCAAAAATTATGGAAGAATTTTCTACTGCAAACTTTTTCGTCTTTTCGAAAATAAACTTAAAAAATTATTTTATTGATACAAAAAAATGTCTTTAAAAAATTTTCTACTATATTTAACATCTGCACACAGCGTGATGTTAAACCTTAACGTGATATGTGCATTATTTGTCGCTTATAAATTTAAGAATAATTAAATCTGAGAAAAATAAATTAAAATACAAGTAATTTTAAATTGACTAAAATTAAGCTAAAATAAATTTAATTCGAAACAAATAAAAGAATAATTATTCTATTTTTGCTTTTTAATAATAATTTAATTTAGTAATAATTCATTTATAATAATGCTTTTTACAATAATTTATTTTAATAAAATTTTATTTTAATAATTATTTATTAAATAATAATTTATTTAAATATAATTTATTTCAATAACAATTTACTATTATTTAGTATAAATTGTCTTGTATCTTTTAACTTTCGGAACAATTATAAATAATGAGCTCAAGCTGTTTTATGAATTATACCGCGAAATAAATGTGATTGGCAATCACTGATTGCCCATTATTTGCACAGGGCGGCAAATTCCAGCTGGCCCCGCTGCCCATTTACAAATTGACCATCGTTTTGGTATAACCCGATGTCAATCCGCCTAATTAATAATCCGCCTAATGTTTGAAAATTGACACGCCAGAAAACAACATAATTCTAGAAAGTTTAGTTAAAAATAGATTTTTTAAAATTAAGAATTAGGCGGATCAACATGCCCTCATTTTTAATTGCCCTAAAGCCCAAAAATCAACAACATATAAAATAAGTTGTCGGTTTTGATCGGCTCATTTTCTTAGAAATTTTAACTTTCAATATCAATTTATTTTGTCCTATTCGAAGATCATTTCCTAAAAATATGAAAACTATGATAAAAAATCTTCTGAAATCAAGCCGATTCGAGGCTCACAGCCTAAATAATTGAACAACAGCAGGGCCCGGCGGATAGTTGGAGGCGGATAGTTGGAACCCACGCAAAAACCTACGTAAGCCTCCGCAAAGTAAGTGATATAAAATCTTTTTATTGGCCTACGGCCGATTTGTGGCTCATTTCCAACCAAAAATTAAACTAATGACATAAAATATTATTTCATGGGTCATTTGTTAGTTTTTTTTAAACGTGGAAAAATTGAAATTTTGATTCACAAATTTTGGAATCAATATGAAATAAGCTTATTTTTGTACTGGTATGAAGTAATAAAGTAAATTAGGGGCGGATAAAAACTTCGTACTTAGTATTAAATAATTTCTCTAGAACATAACTGCAAAAATTAAATCAGCTCGCATGAGTGCAAAAAATGATTGGTTAAAATTAAAATTTATTGAAATTCTAGTCGAATCATTTTTAATTGGTTTTCCTTTATGTCTTCTTTCATGAGTTATTTCATCAACTTCAATTGATTGAATTTGATCAATAAAGTCCAAGTTAAATTTTCCAGTCCATAAATCGCTATGCGTAGATTCTAAAAAAACATTTATGTGTGATTCTCAAACTTAGTTATAAGAGTTGTCAATATCGAAAGAAGTCCCGATAACTGAATAGTATTACTATTATAATAATTTAAATAAACTAGACCCAAGTGTAAAACGTCATGACTGAAGATCTTAATTATAACTTGTTACATTCAACCCTCATTTTTGAAAGATGAGAGTGGTTCTAAAAATATTTGTCCTTCAATCTTAATATGGAAAGCCAGTTTTTGCGTAGGTTATTTTTAACGTAGCGCGATTATCATAGATTATTATTATGATTTATTTGCACTCTCATGGTGTAGAGCGGCTACATAAAAATAAAGGTACTATATGATTCAAATAGTTTGAAACATCAAAAACGCGCGCTGATGGGATTGGGTTAGTGTGCGTGGGGGAACGGCAAAAATCGATCAGCTCAGTTTTTATTTATTTTTGAAGCACTTTAAGTTTCTGCGCTGAAATTGACCCACAAAAATTTTTGGGAAAAATTATGTCCCGTTTTCCTCAAATAAACATTTTTCGAAACTTTTAAAATTTTTTTTGTTTATCAATAAGTTTTAAATTTTTCTTTATATTTTTCCAAAAATGAAAAGCAATTTCAAAAACGGTTTTAATTTTTGACAGGGTTATCACTTATTGATTTAAGAAAACTATTTCATTTCCAAAGTTATTCATTTGTAATTGTCTCCATAAACTATATAAATTTTCTTTGTCAAACAAAATTAATATTGCCGATCTTACCTTATATGAAATGCTCTCTCCGGGCCTCCTTATCAGTATTGTACAACGTAAGGTCAACTAGGCCAAGGACACTAAGCTGGTTTTTCGACTAACCAAATTTCTTAGGTCAAATGGTATAATCTAGCTATTATTTTGTCCTAAATCTTTTTTGATAAAGGTTGTAAAATCTTAAATTGTGAAATGTTTGAACATATAGTACAATTACTCAACTCGTAGGAGTAACGGTGGATAAACAAGCTCCGTCAGTTGTTTCTTTTATATCCATATTGTCACTCATATTGTAATTTCACTTTTAATAATAATGATCTAAGCTAATAATTTATCCTGCTGGTAGCACCTCTCAATATTGTCAAAACCCCGATCACTATCTTTTTTTATTTTTGAATATATTGTCATTTTAATGATATACAATTCAGGAAGTGTTCTTGAGATAATTAAAAGTATATAAGATAGCTAGAAAGTTCAACATGGGAACACTTATCGAGATTTTAAAAAGTGCTTTTTGCAATTATTAGTAATATATAAAAAAAATTAACCTCAGCTGTGGCAGAAAAATGAAAAAACGTTGCTGGACATATCCATTATTATCCCCGGGTAACACTTAAAACTTATTCCCGATTCTTTTAACAGGCAAATAAGTTTTTAGTGTTACCCGGGGATAATAATGGATATATTCATGTTCATTTCTGGTTTGCGAGTACTTTCGTTAATTCATTATCAAGCAAAATTCATCATTAAATTAATTTCAGTTAAAATACACAAAGTCTGTTCAAGCAGTATTCTAGAGTATTTAAATTTTTTTTAGAATTTGAGCTAAAAAGTCAAAAAAATGAATGGGCCCGAATTCAAAATAGTCCGAAATTTTTCCGGGTGTTTGTTTGAATGTTCAGTTTGGGTCGAAACATTCGTATATAGTATGCTTCAGAACGGGGACGATCATAGACATTTCGGAAAATTTTTGAACTACAGAGTAATGAGATCTGTAAAATTCGTTTTCGTTTTGAAGATCGGTAAATTTTAACGGGAGCGAAGGGTTTTTGTATTCGGTTAAAATAGTTTTTTTCTGGACTCATACGTTTCACAGTTGTTAATATGATCTAAAATCCGTGAAGATTTGCTCGGTTTTTTATGTTCTTGGGCGAGTTGTTTAACCCCTGTGAGCACAGAAAAAAAAGATCCGCCAAGGCACCAGAGCCTACCGCGTGAGTCTGAAGTGGCGTCGAAATTCGCGCCAGATAGAAAACCATACTCGTTGTGTTATCAAACAAAGTTAATCGGGCGTGAACTGATGACGCATCAATAAATAACAAGAGCCAATGGCGAGCTCGAGATTCCATGAAAATCCTCAAAAATAGCCTTAAAGGGGGTGGGAAAAGCAAATCAGATATTTTTGAATCGGCTCTCCTGAACAAACTGAGAATGGGAAAAGGTTCATTTTGCAATTGATTTCAAGAAAAAAGTTCAGTGAGTCATTCTAAGAAAACCAAAAAAAATTTCGATCGCACAAATGAGCTCTACAGGCACCAGAAAAGTGACAAAATCAATTCTTAAAAAGTTATGTTTGGCTTGTCTATTAACCGATTTTTGCAGATTTTTTTTCAATAATCTTTTATTTTCATTATCTCAAGACTCTCAGGCGAAGTTTAAATTTCCAGCTAAAACTCGAATATGATTTTTGGTCATTTCCAAAAAAAAAAAAGTGCTTTAATTTTTTCGAAATTAGGCTCAAAAGAAAGCCAGTGAAACACAGACGAGAAAGTTGGCTTACGTCGAGACGATTTTTTGATTGCAGCAACAACATTTTTTTTTCGGAATTTTTTCGAAAAACACCAAAAAATTCATATTTCGAGTTTTAGCTGGAAATTAGAAATGCAAATTTCAAAATACATAATGTTTAAAATTTTCTTTAATGATAAATGAGCTATGAAATTTGTATGCAGAAATATTCACTAAAGCACGCGCTGAGCTGATCTCCCCCAAAATGCCAAAATTAGTTTTTAAATGGAAATTTCAAAATACATCATATTTAAAATTTTCGTTAATGAAAAATGAGCTATGAAATTTGTATGCAGAAATCTTAAAACTCTAGAAATTCTACTCAAGCGCGCGCTGAGCTTATCTCCCCCAAAATGCCCAAAAATAGCCTTAAAATAAAAATTTCACAATACAGTATGTTTAAAATCTTCTTTAATGATAAATCAGCTAAGAAATTTGTATGCAGAAATCTTAAAACTTTAGAAATTCCACTGACGCGCGCGCTGAGCTTATCTCCTCCAAAATGCCCAAAAATAGCCTTAAAATAAAAATTTCGAAATACATTATGTTTAAAATTTTTTCTTTAATGGAAAAATTGACTATGAATTTGTATGCAGAATCTTAAACTCTAGAAAATTTCCACTAAAGGGCGCGCTGAGGCTAGTCCTCCCGTCAAGAACGCCCAAAAATAGCCTCAAAATATAAATTTCAAAATAACATTATGTAAAAACTCTTCTTTGATGATAAAATTAGCTATGGAAATATGTAATGCAGAAATCTTAAAAAATCTTAAGAAATTCCAACTAACAGGCGCGCGCTGAGCTAATCTCTCCCAAAATTCCAAAAAATAGCCCCAAAATAAAAATTTCTAAATACATTATGTTTTAAATTTTCTTAAATGATAAATTAGCTATGAAATTTTTATGCAGAATTCTTAAAATTCTAGAAATTGACATTGAAGCGCGCTTTCGCTTAAGCTGATCCCTTAAAATGCAAAAAAATAAGGTCAGAAAATAAGTGCAAAATTTTTCTGCTTTTAGCTGTAAACATTTTTTAATAATTTCGACTTCCTGTTCCTTTGTTAAAGTTGGTTTGAAAATTTTTCTGGATATTTCAGGTGTTATATACCGGAGAAATTGCAATAATAATTTCCTGCACTTTTTATGAATTATTTCCTAGTTTGATTTCAAACTTATAAATATTTGACGTTAAATAGTGCTAAAGGGCATTTCCTTAATTTATTATCCGGCTTGGTTATCGACTGTAAGGTGAAACACAGCGGGCGTTCACGAGCACAATTTTAGGTCACAAAAAAACGAACTATTTTTTAATATCTAATATCTGATGATCAAACTTTTTTTTGCAATAATAATCATAAAATATATTTTTATCATTTTTTAACAAAGAACTTGAAACCAGAAATGTGTTTAAATGATTTTTGGTGAGTTTAAGCCGCTGGACAAATATTTTATTGAAGAAATTGTCTCTTAACCCCTGGAATCACAGAAAAAAAAGTTCCGCCAAGGCACCAGAGCCGATATATCGGCTCTACTTTGGACGTTGTTTACAGAAAACTCAAGATAGTTGAAGCTCCAATTACTTTTGCAATAGGTAGTTGAGAAATTATATTTTTGCATCAATCAATTCAAATTCTAGAATTTCGATTTTTAGTTCTAGAAAATATAATTGGAAAACCATGGTGTAGCATATCACGTGATACGTCCTCATCGTAGTCTTCCCAAATTTTATTTTTATGAATACAAACACACAAGTATCTGCCTTACGTCACACTTTAATCCGATTATATCTCTATATCATCAATCAAAAGTTATTTCTAAAAAAGTAAAATAAAATGATGAAAAAATTACGAATTTCTTTGAAAAATGGCTATTTTTTCAAATAAAAGCAGATTGATACACTTTTTATAATTATTTTTGAGTTGATATAGTAATCAAGTGACAGTGTGAACAATTTTGGATTGATTAAATTAATTTTTATAATAAATAATTTTTTTCATGGTATACTTAAGGGAGTCCACCAGGTGGCGCNTCATATTTCGAGTTTTAGCTGGAAATTAGAAATGCAAATTTCAAAATACATAATGTTTAAAATTTTCTTTAATGATAAATGAGCTATGAAATTTGTATGCAGAAATATTCACTAAAGCACGCGCTGAGCTGATCTCCCCCAAAATGCCAAAATTAGTTTTTAAATGGAAATTTCAAAATACATCATATTTAAAATTTTCGTTAATGAAAAATGAGCTATGAAATTTGTATGCAGAAATCTTAAAACTCTAGAAATTCTACTCAAGCGCGCGCTGAGCTTATCTCCCCCAAAATGCCCAAAAATAGCCTTAAAATAAAAATTTCACAATACAGTATGTTTAAAATCTTCTTTAATGATAAATCAGCTAAGAAATTTGTATGCAGAAATCTTAAAACTTTAGAAATTCCACTGACGCGCGCGCTGAGCTTATCTCCTCCAAAATGCCCAAAAATAGCCTTAAAATAAAAATTTCGAAATACATTATGTTTAAAATTTTC
>SCLH01000038.1:811357-825705 GCA_004367855.1 Oikopleura vanhoeffeni | reverse complement strand
AGCTATGAAATTTGTATGCAGAAATCTTAAAAATTTAGAAATTCCACTAAAGCGCGCGCTGAGCTAATCTCTCCCAAAATTCCAAAAAATAGCCCCAAAATAAAAATTTCTAAATACATTATGTTTTAAATTTTCTTAAATGATAAATTAGCTATGAAATTTTTATGCAGAATTCTTAAAATTCTAGAAATTGACATTGAAGCGCGCTTTCGCTTAAGCTGATCCCTTAAAATGCAAAAAAATAAGGTCAGAAAATAAGTGCAAAATTTTTCTGCTTTTAGCTGTAAACATTTTTTAATAATTTCGACTTCCTGTTCCTTTGTTAAAGTTGGTTTGAAAATTTTTCTGGATATTTCAGGTGTTATATACCGGAGAAATTGCAATAATAATTTCCTGCACTTTTTATGAATTATTTCCTAGTTTGATTTCAAACTTATAAATATTTGACGTTAAATAGTGCTAAAGGGCATTTCCTTAATTTATTATCCGGCTTGGTTATCGACTGTAAGGTGAAACACAGCGGGCGTTCACGAGCACAATTTTAGGTCACAAAAAAACGAACTATTTTTTAATATCTAATATCTGATGATCAAACTTTTTTTTGCAATAATAATCATAAAATATATTTTTATCATTTTTTAACAAAGAACTTGAAACCAGAAATGTGTTTAAATGATTTTTGGTGAGTTTAAGCCGCTGGACAAATATTTTATTGAAGAAATTGTCTCTTAACCCCTGGAATCACAGAAAAAAAAGTTCCGCCAAGGCACCAGAGCCGATATATCGGCTCTACTTTGGACGTTGTTTACAGAAAACTCAAGATAGTTGAAGCTCCAATTACTTTTGCAATAGGTAGTTGAGAAATTATATTTTTGCATCAATCAATTCAAATTCTAGAATTTCGATTTTTAGTTCTAGAAAATATAATTGGAAAACCATGGTGTAGCATATCACGTGATACGTCCTCATCGTAGTCTTCCCAAATTTTATTTTTATGAATACAAACACACAAGTATCTGCCTTACGTCACACTTTAATCCGATTATATCTCTATATCATCAATCAAAAGTTATTTCTAAAAAAGTAAAATAAAANTTTTGTTTATTATTTATTTTTTAAATACAGTAGAAAACGTCTAAAACCTAGTTTTAAAGTCACTCAAATCAAAATTTCTCGAAATCGGAACGGGAATTTTTTTTGTTTTCACATATATTATACAATGAAACCTTGCCTTTATTTAATTCGTAGTGGTTCCCCGGAAATGTGCTGAGAACAAAAGTTACAACGCCAGAAGCGAGGGGTGCGCTCACGCTAATCGCGTTTCTTCTAATAGTGGATACTTTGTTGGTTTTGACAAAGATGATGTATTTGAGTTTATATTTTCATCCCCGGAATTTTGAGATAAACCTTCTTGGAAATTGACGTCTTCAACATGATTTTTGTCCGCTATTTCATGTATTTCTGCCGAATTTTTTCTCGTGAATTTATTTTGTATGCTTGACCATGGTTTGAAATATTTCAAATTTGCCCAACTAGGCTTACTTTTTTATATATATTTTGGCATTCTAAAATTTTAAGGAACATTCTTGCATTATATATAAATTTCTCATAACAGCGCCTTTTTTAAAATTCTTCTGGAAAAAGGTCCGTATTAGTCGCGAAATAACTTCTGTGAAGTTCACAGCATGATATTGAGGGACTGGCACATTTGGCATTAGTTAGAGGCCGTTTGATCATTCAAAAATCTGCTGTTCAAGCTTGAAACGAGAATTCAGGGTGAGCAAATAAGGCAGCAGAAGTTTTTTCTCTTATTATAATATTATATTATTCTTATTATATTATTCTCTTATATACCATTTAACATTTTCTACTCGGTAGTGAAAAATACTATAAAAATTATTGCCCGTCTTTTATTTATGAGAATAAAGCCAACAAAGTCCGAATTAAATAAAGGCAAGGTTTCATTGTATAATATATGCGAAAAAAAAATCCTTGGGCCGATTTCACGAAATTTTGATTTGAAGGACTTTAAAACAAATTTTTAGACGTTATCTACTGTATTTCAGAAAATAATGAATTAACAAAATAAAAGTTTTTTGCGTACTGTATCAACGGTAAGTCCCACGAAAAATAAATAAATTTCATAATTAATGTTTCGAAATATTTTCGTGAATTACTTAAAATTGAAAATTTTGAAATATCACTTCTGAAAAAAATTTCTGTTCCTGTTTACCAATTAATTTATGTTTGGAGTGTTAACTTTGCACAAAACAATTTCCTAAGAACTGGCTATTCTCAAATTTTGATTGACTTGATAGGTCGCATTTGTTTTTTTTAGAAGTAAAAGTTCAGAAAAAAATCTCAAAAAATCAATCCCCGTAATATTTTAAAAAAAAAACTATTTTTTTGAAATCACCGCAAACTTTTTATGATGTATATCGATCATGATGCCCGAGTAGCTTAAATCTCTTATTCCCTATTCTTTTAAAAGACAAATGAGAGATTAAAGTTACTCGGGCATCATGATGGATATGGACGAGACAATTCTACAGTGCTTTTTTTGCCGTTTTTAGACAATTTTAAGTTTGATCGAGCCTATGTATAGGCTCTGTGCTCACACGGGTTTAGAGTTTTACATTTTTGTTCTATATAGGCGTAAGAACAAAAACACGCGAATTTGTAAACACAGTTTGATATCGTGAATAGACTAAGAATCGGCTTAAATGTGTATGAATAAAGTTGGGAAATTTTTCTACCGCGGTGACATAAATTTATTTTAATTTCTGGAGTATTTCTTTAGATTTTTTTAATCAGTTAAGCATAAAAATCAACACGGTGAGAATTATAATCAAGACAAAAAGTGTGAAAATTCTCTTCTCTAGGAGTTTTTTTTTATCATTTTCGAGAAATATTTTAAATTGTCTTATTATCAACCAATATGTATAGTTGTTTCTAGAGTAAATTATTCGTAATTCATAGAGGCTTTTTTTCAAATTGCTCGTTGTCGGAGCTAAAATCTCTTGTTCGGTGGAGATTTGTGAAAATATTATGTTTATATTTTCAGGCCAATATATCATGTTCGTGATTTGTAAGAACAGTGTCAAGGCCTTTTTTGCATTTTTTTTGGAATTTCATTTGTTCGTTTTCAATAAAAATTATCGAATCTAAAAATTTTAACTCGTTTTTTTGCAATTTTTTTATCGTAAATTTCAGTCTATGATCAAAACTGTTCAATTTTTCAAAAATGTCCATTGCAGAAATGTTTTCGGTGATACAAATAATATCATCAACATAGCGACAATTTTTTTCGTTTTATCAAATTTGGAATCACACTTTTTTCTTAAATGTTCACAAAAATATTTGCTAAAGAATTTGATAAGCTTGAGCCCATGGCTATCCCTGAACGTTGTTTATTAATTCCAAGTTGACACTCGAAAATATTATAACTTGTTAGCACACTGTGCATAAATTTTCGTAGGTTAGAACGTACAGGAAAAGGCAAAAGTCGACCGTTCTCATCTTTTCTGTGAAATATTTAGCTGGGTTTCTGTAGATCATTATTAATATTTCAGAAATAACGCGATTTGTGTTTATTGATCTAAAAAGTTTTTTCGCATCGAAGCTAACCATCTCATGCCGGTTTTGATCAAAATTTTTAGAATTGGGTAAAAATTGACTTTTCATGTCTTTTGGACTAACCATCGCATATTGACAAGATTTTGAAATAGGCTCAATCAGTTTTTAAATAAAATCATGAGCATTGTTGACCATACTATTATAAATTATAATTATCATTATAAATTATAATTATTATTATGAGTTATGAATGATTACTTATTATTGGTCTTAGATCTTTTAGCTCTTTATAAAGTTTAATTAGTCCATAAGCAGAACTTATTGAACTTATTGGCTTTTTTAATTACAATTTTGGCCAAAAGTTTCGGTTAATAATTGGTTATAGTTTTCAAATTCTTTTTTATGGTCGTATTTTTTTTCCTCAAAATTTGGGTCTTTATCAAAAAGATCTGAAAGTTTATTGTGGTTATCTTTTCTGTCAATAAATCACACTGGTATGTTCTTGTCAACCTCAATAAGGCATAGATCAGGGGTATCTCGCAGAAAAAATTTCAAAATTCCACTTCTTGGATCATAAGTTTGTGTTTTTTCTAAGTCAAAAGCTGTTAAAGTTGCGTGAGAATTGATTTTTATTATATTCACTTCATTAATATTATTCTAATGTGCAAAATATTCAAAAAAGTTGGACAGTTTGTCAATTTCACAAAAATTGTTTGACCCTTGGGAAAAACCTCCAATATTTAAGTTTTTACCGAGACTCAAAAAATTAATAATTTCATCAGGTATTTCTTTGCTCAAAAGATTAAAAACTTCGGCTTTCGAAATTTTTTGAATTTTTCGCTTATCAAAAGCCTTAGTTTTCTATCTCTCGCTTCGTTATTTTTGGCCTTCGAAGAGTTAATCTCACCTTTTGTTGTTACTTATAAAGGATTCATATTCATAAATAGACCTGGAAATTTTTTTGAATTTAAAAAGTAAGTTGTTGTACGTGTTTTTTAACACAGGGGGTAAGAATTTCTGAATGTTAATTCATCTTGTAAATTTCTCTGTTGCATTTTGAAAATTTCATCTTTATTGAGTTTTAATTTCAAACCTATCGGGATTCCGCGGGAGTTGAGCAAATTTGGATTGTACGGAATGGGATAAACATTTTTTTATAAATACGATTGCTCGTTCTGCTCTGTATATTTTTCTTGAAGTTAACTTTATGTTGTGGGTAAGTCCAGCTGTTGACTCGAAGTGTAATCTCTGATCTTGTATTGATGAATAAATATTTTCTTATTTCGATCTAATTGGGTCACCCTATTAGGGTATGATGACAATTTTTTGAAAGTTTGAAACTTTCTGTTTACTCAAGAAAATCACAAAAACAGGCTGGTTGAATTTTTTTATTGCTCGGGATCCGACCGTTGACAGTCTGTTTTTGAAATTTGTTATAGCCTTAAGTTATAAGTAGTTTTTCCCATCGCCAGTTACTTATAACATGGTCCAGGATTTCCGAGTTACGGGGGTATGCGACTCTAATATTATATATCCTATTTAGACTTATAGACTATAAGTCTAAATAGGAAATATAATATTAGAGTCGCATACCCCCGTAACCAGGGGTCGGCACAAGATTTGAAAATTTCTGTCCTGTCCTGTCCTGAGGCAGGCAAATTTCAAAATTTTCTGTCCTGTCCTAACCAGTCCTGTCCTGAGGCGGAAAATTTCAATATTTTCTGTCCTGTCCAGTCCTGTCCTAGGACACAGTGTTTCCTCACAGTGTTTTTTGTGAATAATACTAACCATTTTAAGAATCTTACTGAACTATTCGCGTGAAATTTAGCACAAAATATTGAATTCAGGTTGCTGCGGTTAAATAATTGTAAAGAATTAAAATCTTATATTTTTACTAAAAATATAATATATAAAAAATTATGACCGCAAAATGATTTAAGCCATAANCTACCGTTCAGACCTTAATTCAGCCTTTGCGGTGAATTTGAAGCACAAATAAAAAAAAATCTACCTACATATTTTCAATGAGGAGTAGGCTTTTGCGTGAGGCTCCCAAATACGCTGTTTTGACCACCAGGGGCAAAAATTTTGAAATTTTCTACCGCTCGGAGATGCGCATTTATATTTGGAAGTTGAATCGCAAATAACAAGAAAAAGTGATAAGGACTGAATGAGGAGTAGGCTTTTTAGTGCTTTTAGGGACGCCTACTAAAACCAATTTTATGAGCGTAGGTTGAGGTATCAGATGCTCTGAATAGTACTTGCACCTTCCTTAAGAGTTGTACTACGTATTTGAAGACAATTAATTATTTCTGAAGTCAGGTTTCTCAGAAACTTCACTTGAAAATGTGTAAAGAAGAGCTCAATTATCGTGCCCCACATCCTTAAGCTCAATTTTGACAGGTTGAAATTTGAACTCATGAGAATCAAGGATTTTTGTGTCCAATGATGTTTTTTTGTGAATTCAAATATTTATACATCAATATATATCCATTATTATCCCCGGGTAACACTTAAAACTTATTCCCTATTCTTTTAACAGGCAAATAAGTTATAAGTATTACCCGGTGATAATAATGGATATAATATATGTTCATTAGCACGTTTTGTCTTTTTTCGGGCTATTAAGGGGGTACCCTTCATGAAATGAGGCTAAACCAACAAATTTTCCCGATTTAATTTTGAATATTTTTTTCTAGAAATATGGACAATTTGAAGATGACTGGTAGTATTTTCATTTCCATACTTAGCCAGGAACCTACTTTTTAATCATTTTGAAAATATTGTTACCATGGTGGACACCCTAGTTGTTTTTTAAGGTCTATTTCGCTACTTGTATCATGATTATTCTTTTGGCCCGAAAACAGTTCACTGTTTTCGTGGCATTCTTATTTTAGTGACTGCCCAGAGATGACAAATATATTATTATTACATTTTTCCCGGTTTTAACCCTCGCATGCAGCAACCCCGCAAATTAACCCTTGACCCGTTAACAATATCTTGTCTTAATTTTAAGAATTTTAATAAAAAATTATGGATTTTTAGGAAATAGAAATACTGTTTTGAAAGAGAAAAGATCATCGAAATTCAAGTTTCGATAGTGATAGCCCTCCGCGAGGTCATCAGCTGTTCATTAATATATGTTTTAATATTGTGACTAAAAACTCCAGGAAGATATAGGCTTTTCCGCGAGCCTTTTAAAATCAGCTCAAATAATCGTTTTTTGCGTTCTCTAAATCAAATTTATTTTGAATTTTTCAAAATGGTAGTAACAGACCTGCGTGCGTTTCTTGTGGTTCATAGCATCGAAAAATTATTTTTTACCCTCAAAACTCATGAAGAAATAGGCTTTCTGCTACAAAATATGACTCTACTTTGACGCTCGTACCCTATTGGTCAAGCAATCAGTGATTCTCAATTATGGTTTTGGGTGTGAGATTTAGGTTCAATTAATATACCAGGCTAAACAATAAGGTATCACAAATTGTGATTCACAATGTATACTTTTCCAGATATTTGCCCTCAAAAACCAAGAAAACGGCATTTCTCACGAGGGTCACCCCCTTAAAAATTGTAAAAAGTGCAAAAATCGATAACTTTTGGTCATTGTTTTCTCAAGCGCAAAATCCTATAAAAGCTGCACGCTATTTATCTCTTAAATCTGAAGTTCACAAAAATCTCCACAAATGAGGCTTGAGAGGGTGGTGATAGTGATTTTTGGGATTTCAGAGGCTTGGTACGGTTAGACAAATGCATGCTGGACATTTTTGAAACAAACATGAGGAAGATCTCTCTTTGATCCCGCGATTATATGAGACAGTTAATTACCACTTTCACCAATCATCTGGTTAACCGCGGTTAAACACGAGTTCTTGAGCTTTTTTCAACGGAAGAAGGATCCTAGAGCTTATATCCGAATATTTTGAGATTTGGTGATAATTCGGAAAATTGTCTGATTTTTAGTTAATCGGTTCTGTTTATTTCCATTTTTGCCTCAGGGGTCAGCAATCTGGTTGAATGTGCCGAATAAGGGTGTTTTTCGACGGTTTAATGAAAGGCTTTTTCCGTGGAAATGCAAGCAACATCTATTTCAGAATAAAACAAGCCCAAGGGGTGGTAAACATCGAATTGGTAGTACTTTTTTTAATTTCCGCCTGATTGGCTGTAAATTGACAAAAAAAATGCGCGAAATCGACAATTATGAATATGAAAGTGAGAATTAGAAAATTTAAATGCCACCAAAAGCTTCCTTGGGTACGGTTTGCTGGAAACGATATTGGCAACTATGGTCTGATTTCGAACAGAAACGGTGCTAGAGATTAAAAAATAATTTTGATGAACAACTTTATTTTTTTTTCTAGATTCAAAATTGTCGATTACGCGCACTTTTTTGTCGATTTAAAACTAATCAGGCGGAAATCAAAATAAAATCGACCGATTCGATGTTCACCACCTTTTGGACTTGTTACATTCAAAAAATGACGTTTCTTGCATTTCCACAGAAAAAGCCTCTCATCAAAACGTCGAAAAAACACCTTTTTTCTGCACATTCAATCAGATTGCTGACCCCTGAGGCAAAAATCGAAAAAAACAGAACCGATTCACTAAAATTCAGACAATTTTCCGGATTCTCACAGAATTTCATAACTTTCCGATATAAGCTCTAGGATCCTTGTTTCTTTGAAAAAAACTGAGGGACTCGTGTTTAACCGCGGGTAGTCAGATGGTTGGTGGAAGCAGGAGTCGGCACAAGATTTGGAAATTTCTGTCCCGTCCTGTCCTGAGGCAGGCAAATTTTGAAATTTTCTGTCATGTCCTGACCAGTCCTGTCCTAGGACAGGTATCTGTCTTGTCCTGAGGGAGAAATTTCAATATTTTCTGTCCTGTCCAGTCCTGTCCTAGGACACAGTGTCTTTTCACAGTGTTTTTTGTGAATAATACTAACCATTTTAATAATCTTACTAAACTATTCGGGTGAAATTTAGCACAAAATATTGAATCAGGTTGCTGCGGTTAGATAATTGAAAAACATTAAAATTTTATATTTTTACTAAAGATATAATATATAAAAAATTATGACCGCAAGATGATTTAATCCCTAAGGGGCAGGGTAACAAATCCAGCAAACAACCAACTGAGCTATTGAGACATATTATGAAACATATTATTTTAAGATTTGACTAGCGTACCCACCGATGGAGCCAGAAAAGGCTGAAATTTTGCATGAGTACCTTTTTTGGCCTAACTTAGCACTTCTGATGATCGAAAAATAATTTCGATAATTTTTAATCTCTAACCACCAAAATATTTTCCTTGAAAATCAGGACACCTACTGTAGAACTCATGCCAATATCGAGCGCAGAGACATGCAGCTTTTTAAAAGTAATTCTCACAAAAATTTGAAACCATACGTAAAAGTGCTTTTAGCGAAATAAGTATCAGTTACTATCACAAAATAATTTTGATCAAGTCATATTTCGAACTTGATTTTTTGAAAATTCGAAATATTGCAGTCAGTCATGTTCGTAGACCAAACTAGAAGGTAAGGGAGATATACAAAATGAAAATATGCGTTTCCGATTCATTTCTCGCGAAGCAACAGAAAAAAATATTTCTAAAAAATTTTGAGAAAATTTACGTTATTTTTTTCAACATTTTCGAAATTCAAGATATTGATACCTACTGTAAAACTCATGCCAATATCGCGCGCAGGGCCGCACAGCTTTTTCATAAAATTTGGAACAATACAAAAAGTGCGATCAGCGAAAAAAGCATCAGTTACTATAAGAAAAAAATTTTCATCAAGTCATATTTCGTACTTGATTTTAAAAAAAATTGCAGTCAGTCACGTTCGTTGACCAAAATAAAAGGTAAGGAAGATGCACCAAATCGAAATATGCGTTTCCGATTTAATTTTTGCCAAAAAACAAGAATTTTTTTATTTTTTGTAATTTTGAAAAATTTTTGTCATGTTTTTTTAAAAATTTAAGATATTGATTGGGGTGGCCGCGATTGAAGCATTTATGTGTTGAAGCTATTTTGGGGAAAATCGGAGGAACTGAATAGTATGTTTTCCAAACAAACATTTTTTGGAAATTTCTTTTAAAAATTTTCGGTCCTTCTTCCTGATTGGCTGAAATTAAAATTTTAATTTGACTAATTGTGAGACTAGAAGCGTATGCGCAATAAAATTTCCGATCAAGGTTCATAATGAAGAATTACGAAATTGGTCTAAATACAATAAAATACCCTTAATAATGAGTTTTTTCTTAAAATTGTCCTTCTATAGACGGTCTTTCCGTGATTCTTAGTGAGATGTTGTGTATTTTGACAAATCTCATGATTTGCACAAATAACCTATTTTTATCGGAAAGGAAAGCCCTTGTTTTGACGATCAAAAGTCGGAAATTTAAGTTTTGCAAATCAAGGAGTTCAAATTGGTCCTATTGGTTCAAAAATCGTATATGAATAAATTGATTGTTTAAGAAACGCATTAAGTTTTGAAGATATCATCAAATTTGAAAATTATATGCTTAAAATCGGCAGAAGACCGATAAAGGGGGATAATATATTTTTCCTATTTAATTTTGTTAAAAAATTAGCCCAAAATCGGCGGAAGGCCGATAAAGGAGGATATTATATTTTGTATTAAACTTTGTTAAAAAATGAGCCTAAAATCGGTCGAAGGTCGATAAAGGGAGATATTATATTTCTAATTTAATCTTATCCAAAAATGAGCCAAAAATCGACCGGAGGCCAATAATAAGGGATTTTATATTTTGTATTTATTTTTGCTGAGAAATGAGCCTCAAATCGGCCGAAGGGCGGTGAAGGGGGATATTATATTTTTTATTTAATTTTATTGAAAAATGAACCTCAAATCGGCCGAAGGCCGATTAAAGGGGATTGAATGTTTTTTTATCTATTTTTGTTGAAAAATGAGCCCCCAATCGGCGGAAGGGGATTTTATATTTTTTATCTATTTTTGTTAAGATATGAGCAGAAAAAATAACCAAATTTTCATGAAAATTTTAAAATTTTTCAAAAAATTTTAAATTTGAAATAACAAGTTTGAAATTTGAATTCATATAGAAAAAAATTAGGCAATATGAATGGAAGCTTCCAAATTTGGTAAAAATTATCTAATTTTGAAAGAAAATTTACAAATTCTTTAGAAAATTTGAATTACAAAAATTTGACAATCAATTTCAAATTCGACAATTTTTTTTATGAATAAGACAATTTTTATATTTTCAATTTTTATTTTTGTTAAATTTTGAAAAACAAAGTCAATTTAGAAAAATTTTAAATTTTAAAGAAAAGTTTCAAATTTTGGTATATAATTATCAAATTTGCTATAAAATTTATTAAATTTTTTCTCAAAATTACATAATTTTTTAATTTTTAAATTTTTCTTTCAAATTGGTCCATTTCAAAATAAAATTTTAATTTTTTATTCAAATTCCAAAAAATTTGAAAAGTTTCCTGAAAATTTGGAACTCATTTTCAACAAAATTAAATTTAAAATATAATATCCCCTTGAACCGGCCTTCGGCCGATATGAGACTCATTTTTCAAGAAATTAAAATATTATACAGGGTGTAAGATTTTTCCCTTCTTTTTTCCAAATTGGATAGCGATGAGAACGCTAATGTGAACGGTTAATTTTGGCAAAAACCTACGTCTTTCTCAGATTAAACCAATCAAAACGTCGGGANAATTGGTCCATTTCAAAATAAAATTTTAATTTTTTATTCAAATTCCAAAAAATTTGAAAAGTTTCCTGAAAATTTGGAACTCATTTTCAACAAAATTAAATTTAAAATATAATATCCCCTTGAACCGGCCTTCGGCCGATATGTGACTCATTTTTCAAGAAAATTAAAATATTATACAGGGTGTAAGATTTTTCCCTTCTTTTTTCCAAATTGGATAGCGATGAGAACGCTAATGTGAACGGTTAATTTTGGCAAAAACCTACGTCTTTCTCAGATTAAACCAATCAAAACGTCGGGAATCAAGTGTATTCAATTTGAAAAAAAGAAGGAAAAAACTTACACCCTGTATATGATATATAATATATCCGTTAATCGGCTTCGGCCGATTTGGGGCTCATTTTTTCAAAAAAAAATTAAATATATAATATCGCCCATTATCGGCCGATTTGGTGCTCATTTTTCGACAAACTTAAATAAAAGATATAATGTCCTTCTTCATCGGCCTTCGGCCAATTCTTGGCTTATTTTTCGCCAAAATTAAAAACAAATATAAAATTTCCCTTTATTGGCCTTCGGCCGATTTGGGGCTAATTTTTCAACAAAATTAAATAAAAAATAAAATATCCCCCTACTATATGATTCAAATAGTTTGAGACGCAAAAAACGCTCTCATCTCGTTACGGTGAAACCACACGCATGCATGCCAGGTGCAAAACCCGTGATTACATTCAGACTTCCCTATTCGCTAATTATAGAAAGCGCGAGAACAAATAAGCGCGCGATCTTTTAGGCTTAAAATTCAGGCTTAAATTTAGCCTGATTTCTTCTTGGAACAACAAAAAATGTCATTTTATCTAAATAAAACGTTTTCAAAATGTAAAAATTGTTGCAATTGAAATCTACACCGGTTTAGAGATTACCTTATAAATGTTCTTTCAAACTAATCGAACCAGCTTCAGAGTAGTATCAAAAACGAAGAATTTAAATTCAAGACTTTTGAGATTACATATCATAGACCTTAAATGACCTTTTATTAAGCGATAGCGACTTCTCAAAGGGCTTGTTAAAACAAATTCGACAAATTTTTAGACAAAATGATCGCAAATTTTATAAAATAAATAAAGATCATTAAGCATTATTTGCTTTTGCGCATTAATATAGCTGACGGCCTGACAAGTGTACACAATAATAACGACATTTATGAACGCTGAAAATGTAAAAAGGAGGGTGCTATCAAGCCAAACCGCCTGCCGCTGTTGAAAAGCTGGAAAAGGCATCAATTTCATATTGAATAAAAAGAATAAAATTTTTGTAACGTACAAAAACTATTTCAATTAATTACGAAAAAGTATTTTTTCATTGAACATTTTCTATTTAATTACAAAAAAATACTTTTTTCCATTAAATAGTGAAAAATAGACCAAAAATACTTATGAGTTAAGCTGTTAATTGTGTCATTAGTTTGAAAACCGTACTAAATGTATGAAAATGATTAACCTCATTACAGAGTTGAGTGGATGTACAAATATTTGAAATAGATCAACTAATTGCACAAAATTGGGTGGTTTAAGGAATAATCCTCATTTTTATTAATAAAAATCTTTAAAATATATTAAAATAGTTGAGTTTAAAATCATATCGATGAGTGAGATCAGCAAAAAGTGACGGGCGTTTAGCGTATCACCTTCACGATATCATTAGGCCCCGCCTGAGAATGAATCGGTTTTGCGTCTCACTATTTGAATATAAACTATATCCGGCGATTTGGGCCTCATTTTTCGGAGAATTTAAACAAATAGTAATATCTCCCTTTATTCGGCCAATATCGACCGGATTTGGGGCTTATTTTTAAACAACATTAATAAATAATAATTCTCTGTTATCGGCCATGGCCCCGACTTGGGTGCTTATTTTACACACAATTTCATACAATTATATATCCTCTTTTATCGGCCTTCGGCCCGTTTTGGGCCATTTTCCAACAGAATAAATAAAAAATAAATATCCCTCTTTCATCGGCCTTCGGCCGATTTTGGGGCCTTCTCCACAAAATTAAATTATACTATATCCCTTATAAATATCCACTCTATAATACATTCATTATAAATATATCACTTACTAATATCCACTCTATAATTACTCCACTTTCTTAATATCCACTTATTATCCACTGAATAAATTATAAGTAATCAGACAAAAGTATTATGTAGCAACAAAGCACTTCAATATATGGAGATGACATACATTTCTGGCGCTACAATCTGTAGTATCACAGTGAGTTTAATACCTGCTTTTCAATGTTTTTTTTCATTATATTACATTTCTTGGTCTTATATTTTATTTCAAAACTTTAACTTTTTAACTTGATCATACAGAAAAAATTGTAGGTTGATCTTATAAGACTTTTCTGTGAACATCGCTCGAAAAACAGCCTTCTGAAAGGCTTTTGTGCGTTGGCGAAACGTTTTTTTATATGCTTCGGAGGGTTAAATACAAGTTTGTAAGTAATTTTGTTTTTCTTCAAATTATTATCAAATTTCGAATCTTAGCTCTCGGAGGAAGCATAGGACAGCCTGTAATCATTTTTGAAAATTTTCTACGTTATTTTTAAATTCCTTGAGGTCAATTTACCCTACATACGATTTTGTGAGGAATTTGGTTTATTTTTAAAATATTCTCAAATTTCGGCAAGCCTTTGACAGCCTATGACCATTTTAGATTATTATCATCTAAATTTTCGAATTTCTTGGGATCGATTTCCCTTAAAGACAAGTTTGTGAGTAATTTTGTTCATTTTTAAATTATTTTCAAATTTTGAATTCCAGCTCTCTGTGGAAGCAAAGGACAGCCTACGATAATTTTTGAAAATTTTCAACTATATTTCTGGATTTCTTGGGATCGATTTACCCTTAATACAATTTTGCAAGGAATTTTGTCTATTTCAAATATAGGGTGAACATTTTTAACAAAAAAGATTTATTAACAAAACATTTTCTAACAAAACATTTTTAAACAAAAGACACATTTTTTAACAAAAAACATTTTTTAACAAAA
>SCLH01000038.1:725427-809299 GCA_004367855.1 Oikopleura vanhoeffeni | reverse complement strand
AAAATGTTTTTTTTGTTAAAAAATGTTTTTTTTGTTAAAAAATGTTTTTTTTGTTAAAAAATGTTTTTTTTGTTAAAAAATGTTTTTTTTGTTAAAAAATGTTTTTTTTGTTAAAAAATGTTTTTTTTGTTAAAAAATGTTTTTTTTGTTAAAAAATGTTTTTTTTGTTAAAAAATGTTTTTTTTGTTAAAAAATGTTTTCTTTTGTTAGAAAATGTTTTGTTTTGTTAAAAAATGTTTTGTTTGTTATTAAATGGTTTTTTTGTTAATAAATTTTCTTTTGTTAAAAAATGCATTTTTTTTTGTTAAAAAACTTTTTTTTAAAAAAATGCTGTTTTTGTTAAAAAATGTTTTGTTAAAAAATGTTTTGTTAAGAAATGTTTTGTTAAAAAATTTTTGTTAAAAAACTTTTTTGTTAAAAAATTTTTTTGTTAAAAACCCCCTGCCTTAAATATATTCTCAAATTTCGAATTTCAGGAAGCCTAGGAAAGCCTATGATCATTTTTGGAAATTTTGATCAAGATTTTTGAATTATTTGGGTTCGATTTACCCTAGGCGAAAAATATTGATGCTTAGCGCCCACGAAAAATTTGGCCAAAATCTACGGTGGGTACGCTAGATTTAACTTCAAAAAATATATTATTTTCAGTGAAAAAATTTTCACAGGACAGAAATTAGGAAAGGTTTTATTATTTTCTGTTCTTGTCCTGTCCTGTCCTCGGGCCTGGGACAGAAATTAGGACAGTTTTTAATATTTTCTGTCCTTGTCCTGTCCTTTCCTGAAATTCAGGACAGGACAGGTATTGCCGACCCCTGGGTGGAAGTGGTACTAAACTGTCTAATGGAATCGGAAAATCTAAGATAGATCTTCCTAATGTATGTTTCAAAAATGTCCAGTCTGCATTTGTTTAACCGTACGAAGCCTCGGAAATCCGAAAAATCACTATTACTACCCCCTTAAGGGGGTTGTGGGTGTAAATGAACCAAGCGTTGAAGCAAATTGTTGTTTTATTCTTGAATTGGACTGACAGAAAATAATTCAGAAAAAAAAGAAATATTATAAACCAACCAAATTGGTTAGTTTTGATTTGTTCTTGCGTAGGCGTGGACGTTAGATAACAACACATGTTATCCTCTTCTGGAAAATTATAAAGAACGAATCCGTTTTTTACGCTTAAAACCAACAGAGAATTATTTTTTCAACGAGCTTCTGGTAAAGTATGGCAACATTTCAAACGTTTCATATATATTCTGTTTTATACAATTTGAAACAAAAATGACCGAGCATAATCAGATTGAGAATAAAATTTCTGAATTTCATTTTTACCGCCTAATACCGAAAAAGATTTTTTTTTCTGGTTATTATTTGAAGACGTCGTACTTTTCCGAAACATCCTTGTTTAATACAATTGAAAGTAAAATTCACCGAGAATTACCAAATTTTGTGTGAATTGAGAACATTTTTTACCAGTTTTTCAATGCCGCACCGAGTGAGCCATCTTTCACCAGAATCCAAAAAAATTACTTGCAGTTGACAGAGAAGGTTTTAGTCTCCAGTATTTTTTTCTCATTTATTCTTATCTGCCCGTTATCGATCCTTCCAGTTCAGCTGGACAAGAGGGCTATTTTCTCCAGCAGTTCCAATATTCTACACCCACATAGTGATAGTGATTTTCGGGATTTCAGAAGCTTTGTACGTTCAAAAAAAGAAGACTGGACATTTTTGAAACATACATTAGAAAAATCTATCTCTGATCTCATGATTTCATCATACAGTTTAGGATAACTCCCACCAACCATCTGGTTAACCGCGGTTAAACGCGACTCCCTCAGCTTTTTTCACATAAACAAGGATCCTAGAGCTTATATCGGAAAGTTTTGAGATTTGGTGAGAATCCGGAAAGTGGTCTGAATTTCAGTGAATAGGAGCTGCATTTTCGATTTTTGTCTCAGGGGTCAGCAATCTGGTTGAATGCGCCGAAAAGGGGTGTTTTTTCGACGTTTTGATAAAAGGCTTTTTCTCTGGAAATGCAAGAAAAGTCATTTGCTGAATGTAACAAGCCCAAGGGGTGGTGAACATCGTATAGGAAGTACGTTTTCGAATTTCGACTTGATTTGCTGTAAATCGACAAAAAGTGCGCGAAATCGACAATTTTTAATACGAAAGTGAGAATTAGAAAATTGAAATGCCACCAAGAAATTTCTTGGGTACGGTTTGCTGGAAACGATATTGGCAACTATGGTCTTATTTTGAACACAGCGGATTCTAAAAGAAAATCAAACTTTTTCATTAAAATTATTTTTTGATCTCTAGCACCGTTTTTGTGCAAAATCAGACCTAAGTTGCCAATATCATTTCCAGCAAACAGTACCCAAAAAATTTTTTGTTGGCATTTAAATTTTCTAATTCTCACTTTCATATTCAAAATTGTCGATTTTGCGCACTTTTTGTCGATTTACAGCCAATCAGGTCGAAATTCGAAAAAGTACTTTTTACACGAAGTTCACCGCCCCTTTGGCTTGGTTTATTCCGAAAATGACGTTTCTTGCATTACCACAGATAAAGCCTTATAACAAAACGTCGAAAACACTCTTTTTCGGCACATTCAACCAGATTGCTGATCCCTCAGGCTAAAATTGGAAACAACAGCTCCTATACACTCAAATTCATACAATTTTCCAGATTCTCACGAAATCTCAAAACTTTCCGATTTAAGCTCTAGGATCCTTGTTTCTTTGAAAAAAGCTGAGGGACTCGTGTTTAACCGCGGTTAACCAGATGGTTGGTGAGAGTGGTACTAAACTGTTTGATGGAATCGCGAGATCAAACATAGATCTTTCTAATGTATGTTTCAAAAATGTCCAGTCTGCATTTCTCTAACTGTGCGGAGCCTCTGAAATCCCAAAAATCACTATCACCACCCTCTTAATAAGAGTGAAAAAACAAGGCCAAAAATTTAGTTATTTTTTTTACTAAAATTGAAATTTGCCAATGTTTGATTCTTTTTGCTCTTTAGCGCCAAGAATTTTATTTAATTTACATTTATGCAAGATTGATCGCAAAGCTTGAACAACTTCACATTGTTAAAATACAGATAGTAGGATCGTAAGTTACGATTCGTAACTGATAGAAGAGTCCGATAGAGAGCAAAATAGACTTGGTAAGAAGTAAAATTGGGAAAAGATGGTCAAAAATTACATACGGGTGTCGGAGGTCGTTCAAATATTAAAGCTGCAAAAATTTCAGACTGAAGTTCTCACGTGAAATTTTGTGGGGATACCGAATATTATCAGAATTTTGAAAATAATTGGAAGTTTAAACTCGATTTTAATCGGTTGAAATTTAAATCAATCAGAATCGAGATTTTTAATTTTTTATAACACTCAGTTATTTCTCGTTATTACAAATATATACATATCAATTAATTCTCATTTTTCTGGTGCGAACGTTTTCGTATTTTTTATCAATACATTATCATTGATAATTTATCAAGCAATTTTTTATTTAAAATTAATACATTGAACTTCAAAGTAGTTAATAACTAAAATCTAGAAAACATTTTTGGCTGAAATATTTGTCTACATTGATCTGTCTTTTTTTGCGTTAAAAAATTGTCAAAATCACAAACTTCGGGTATTTTTAATGTTGTTTGGTTGTTTCTCATATAATTTTCACTTTTTGAATCTTTTATAGGGTTAAAAAATAGATATAAAAACTGGACAAATCAGAGTTCATAAAAAAAATAATAAATGTATTAAACTTGACAAATTTTTATTTCAAAGAAGCAAAAATCGAAATTTTGCAATTTTTCTTTATTGAGGGCAAACGCGCAACAAAAAGTACTATTAAAGTACAAAACTAATTTTGGTCAATTTTTTCTGCTCCTATCAGTGAGTGGCGCTGTACAGAAGGACGTGTACAAATGCTGTTATGCGCAACATTTTCAATTTGTTAAAAAAATGAGCTCGAAATCGGCGGAAGTCCAATTAAAGGCCGAAGTCCAATGAAATTTGTTGAAAAATAACCCTCAAATCGGCCGAAGCCAGATAAAGGCGATTTAATTTTGTAATTCAAATTAGTTATAAAATGAGCCCTCATTTAATGTTTTAATTAACAATTTGTTCAAAAATAGCTCGAACTCCGCTGAAGGCCGATTCAAGTCGATTTTTTACTTTAATTTATATTTGTTTTAGAAATTGGCTTTTATTTTATGTTTTGATTTTGAATTTGTTGAAAATAAGCCGCGAATCGGCCGAAGACCGATTAAAGGCGATTTGATATTTTATTTCAAATTTGTCACAAAATGAGCCCTTATTTCATGCTTTCGGGGCTGTATGTCGGCTTAATAAAGGCGATTTATAATTTTTATTCAAATTTGTTACAAAATAAGCCCTTATTTTATATTTGAATTTTGAATTTGTTAAAAAATTAGCCTCAGATCGGCCGAAGGTCGATTTATTGCGATTTAATATTTTCATTCAAATTTCTTGAAAAATGAGTCCTTATTTTATGTTTTGATTCAAAATGAGCCTCAAGTTGGCCGAAGCATCAAATTGGCCGATTTGGCTCAAATATCGGGTTAGGACATTAACTGTACATGACTGTTTATCCACAAATTAAAAAATATTGCTCAGTTGATTTCTTTTCATAAATTTGTTGCAATAAGTTGAATTTATGGGTGAAAATAATAATTTAATCGAAAAAGTTGCCATATTTATCAAGAGAATAAAATATATTTGTTGAAAATGAGCCCCAAATTGGCCAAAAAAATCTATATATAACTCTAGTTTTTTCCATTAAGTAAACTTGGGAAATATGACCAAAACTTCCACTTGGTAGATGATCGAAATAAGTTTTCATATATTTTGGTTTAAAATTTTTTAATTTCATCTAAATTTCCGAGAAAATACTCATTTTTCACAAGTATTACGGAGCAATTCTTCACAAACATTTTCGAAAAGTCCCTAAAAATTAAAATGTTCTGAATAATCAAAATTTTTTATGACAAAAATAAATATTCTTCTATTTAAATTTGAATTTGTAATTTAATTTTTATTTAAAAATTTTATTCTTGAATATGGATGTTTTTATTTGAAAAAATTCCAATAAGTTCAACCGATTAAAGATTGTTAACTTTTTGAGAAAACGTAGAAAAGTGTTAATATTATGATTCTTATCGACAATTGTTGCTAACATTTTAACCAAATTTTTGTTTTAATATTTGTATAGACACAAAAATTAAACCTTTTCATTTTGCATTTGTTTTTGAGCTTTAAAAAAATTAACTTTTTTAGTCAAATTGCTATTGTTTGAAATCAATTTTGAGATTTGGAAAAATTTCAATTTTCAGACAAAATTATCAAATTAGCGAAGGACCATTAAAAAAATCTCACCTGTCCATCTGAGGCTTAATTTCTAACAAATCTAAACATAAAATCTCTGAAAAAGATTTTTTGAAATTGTTTCAAGCTCACTTAAATATATTTTTCAAATTAGAGCTCATTTTTAAAAAAATTAAATAAAAACATTAAATCGCCTTCTATTGGTCTTCGGCCGATTTTAAGCTTACTTGTCAACAAATTTTAAAGCATGACATGAAATTAGAGCCTATTTTGCAACAAATTTGAATAAAAATAAAAAATCGCTTTTTATCGGCCTTCGGCCGATTTCAGGTTTATTTTTCAACAATTTATTATTTAAATATAAAAAGGCCAGATTTGGATGAAATTTTAAAAATCGCTTTTAATCGGCTTTCGGCCGATCCCTAGCTTATTCTTAAAGAAATTTCAAACAGTGCAAAAAACAGCATTAAAACACATTCTCTTTTAAGAACGCCGTGAGTGGTCAGAGCAGAAAAAATTGACCAAAATTACAGCACCAAAAATTATTTCTAGGACTTTTTTATCGAGTTTCTTTTTTTGCGCGTTTGCGCTCTTTATGGAAAAATCTTAAAATATCGATTTTAGTTACTTTGAATTAAAAATTCGTCAAATTTAATAAGTTTATATTTTCACTTTATAACTTTTGATTTTTCCAAATTTTATATATTTTCAAACTCATAAAATTTTCAAACAGTGAAAATTTAATGAGACACAACCGAACACTATCAAAAATACCCGCTGTTTGTAATTAAGACAATTTGCAAACGCGAAAAAAGACAAAACTTGATAATAAACATAAATTGATATGTATATATTGGGAATCACGAGAAAAAACGGAGTGTTATAAGACAATTTTAATCTCGATTCTAATTTTTTTAAATTTAAACTAATCCAAATCAAGCTTTAACTTCCAATTTTTCTAAATTTGTTTTATATTCGTTATCACCGCAAAATTTCACGTAAGATCTTTGGTCTAAAATTTTTCCAGCAAAAATATTTGAACGATCTCCATTAAAATCCTTGATTCTGATTTGTTTAAATTTTGATCAATCTAACTTGAGCTTAAAATTAAAAGTTTTCAAGAAACAACTTCATCTTCGTAATAAGTGCAACATTTTACGTGAGATGTTTAATCTTAAATGTTTGTGATAATTTGCTCGACCTCGGACAATTTTGCTGGACTTATGGCCATTCTCATTCGTTTTTGCTCTTTAGTGACCTTCCCATACATAATAAACCCATGGTTGCTAATATTTCCGTTAGAAAGTCCACCTGAGTGATCTTTTTTGCTATTTGAATTCTTGATTGTGATTGGTTGAAACATTTTTTTAAATTCTCAATCATAGCCCACATTTGTTTTTGTGATCAGACTAGTTCACCTTGTCCGTCTTTTCATTTTTTGTCATATCTGAAATCACGATAAGGAGATTATTAGTAAACTCAGCTTAGTGTATTTTTCTAAACTGAAATATAATTAATTCTGAAAATGCTAAATAAAAGCAAAACGTCGATTGAATAAATTTTTGATGAATATAAATCATCATGATATAAATAATGAAAAATAGCCATAATTTGACTTTAGCATAAACAAAAAATTTGAAGAGACCGAACTTTTCCTTAAATCGGTTTTGAGCTAATGTGTAGAATTCCCCAAAGTTATTCAAACATAAGTGAAAAAAGTGTGTAGGGGCATGCTTAGTTTTTACAGCGTAAAAACTACAGATTTTTGATTAAATTGCTAAACAAACGGCTACCGGTATTATTTTGAAAACATTTTTTGTCATCACTTGACGCCGCGGCGCGCCGAATGCACTGTTCACTATAAATCACTTTCAATAAAAATAATATTTTATCCTTCATTTTCCAAATTTTTCCCAAGGGAATTTTACTTAGGCATTGCCTCATAAAGTCGCAGTATAGTTTTATTGACACTTTGAAAAAACCTGAGTTTATTTCCAAGTAGATTTTTACCCGACTTTTTTCGTGCACATTCAACAATATAACAGTTGGTGTTATTTTCTGAGAAGTCTTCGTCTATTTTTTTTTATTTAATTTTTATTTTCACATATATATTAAGTTTGCGTCTTTTTTCTCGATTTTTCACGAATTATTTTTCAAGAATATAGTTCTACATGCGAAAATTGAATTTGATTGAAATGTCGCAAATCAAATATCTACAGTGTATCTGAAGATTTGTCAAAGTCAATCACGTGTTCAAAGCGGCAATGTGATTCGCTAATGCCGCTCAAGTGATTAAGTCATGAGTTATCGTGGGAAAAATATTCGATCTATAAAAATTAAAGAATTCGAAACTAAGAAATAAGAATTTGAAAAGTACTGACAATAGTACAAAAAAGCAAAATCCATCTTATTTGTCTATTATAATGTAAAATTTGACCTAAAAATCAATTTTGTTCAAAAACATTCTCTGCGAACTGCGTTTGCATGTTTTTCTGAATTAAAACTTTGATATTCAAGTAACGCTCTGAATTTCATTTGGCGGGTTTAAATTTCATTTTGAAAAATGAAAAAAATAATATTAGAAACTCAAAAATGAGCTTATGAGATGATCTTATAGAAGTTCGAAGAAACTAAAGCCAATCCTTTGATAGTAACTGACCTTTGAAGGTTTTTAATTTTTCATTTTTTATAGCAAGTTTGAATGTCCGCTACATTACTGACAATTTGCGTGGCTAACACATTTCTTGTCAGCACATAATTAATTATTTCATAAAACATTAAAATCTCAGAATCAAAAATAAAAGTAACAAAGGTTTGATATGAAAATTTAAATGTCAGACTCAGGCTTCGCGCATTTGATGCGAAAACTGATTGGTTCTCTCGCACAAAAAATCAATCATGTTTGATCAAAACAAAATATTTTTTTTTAATTTTTTGAAATTTCAAAATTAATTGTTAAATTTTTTGAACTATCTTTGTTTGTGTTTGTGCATACTTTTAGAGACCAAAGACTCCAGAAGTGAATTAATGCAGGAGCTCAGCCATAATTACAAAATATAATAATTTAACTTTTCATTCATTATTCTCATCGAGAGAAAAAAAGTAGACAAGGCTCATCGCAGTGCACCATGGTGATGCACCTATGGTGAAAATAATTCGGCCGCCAAACTGAATATCTAACACAATATACTTTCAAAATTTTTCGCTACGCTCAAATTTTGAAAGTATGGTGAGAATCCGGAAAGTTGTCTTAATTTTAGTGAATAGGAGCTGTAATTTTCGATTCTGCCTCAGGGGTCAGCAATCTGGTTGAATGTGCCGAAAAGGGGTGTTTTTCGCCGTTTTGATAAAAGGCTTTTTCTCTGGAAATGCAAGAAACGTCATTTTTGGAATGTAACAAGTCCAAGGGGTGGTGAGCATCGTATTGGAAGTACATTTTTCGAATTTCTACATGATTGGGTGCAAATCAACAAAAAAGTGCGCTAATGTCTAATGTATGTTTCAAAAATGTCCAGTCTGCCGTTGTCTGACTGTACGAAGCCTCTGAAATGCCAAAAAGCACTATCACCGCCCCTTATAAAAACGTTAATATTTTAAGTGATTATCTGCTGTTTGAAACTTTTATTTGCTTTTGGCTCGAAACTTTTGGCACCTATCAAGCGGCGTTTTTTCTAAAGGAGATAATTAGGAGTTTGAAGAGGACTTTTTATTTGGATAAAACAAAGGATAAATAAAGTAAATATGAAAGTGAAGAAAACTATAAAGACAAGAAATAAAAAGATAAAAAGAGAAATAAATTATTATTCTTCATCAGAAGAATCATTATAAAAAGGTATCATAGTATGTTCTGCAAGTTAATAAAATGAAGTTTGAAGTTCAATTCGATTCAAATTGCCGATTGTAAAAGCAGTAGGAACGGCTTCAATAATTTGGTCTTCGAAATCTAAATTTTTGTAAATATCGTAGATTTCTTTCAATTTTTGTTGTCTTCAAATGGTTACTTCTCTTCGGGCATTTAGGCGAGTTTTTTTTCACCTTTTTTCCGAATTTTCCAATGTAGACTATTTTGAAATTGCGAAGTTTGACGTTATATTTTTCAAAGGCAGCTGACCGGCAAAACATGTTTATTTTTTTCTTTTCGAATTTCTACACAATTTTTTCTGTTTAAAATGTCGAAATCGTAAATTCGCTTTTCAGCGCGATTTTGATTTTGACAGTCAAAACGTGCTCAAAATCACCCGAATTTGCTCAAATTCCCAGTTTTCTAGTTCCAGGTTGAATTTTAGTTGAATTTTGAAAAGGATTTTTTGCTTCTCGCTCGATTTTTTAGTCTGTATCAAATTTTACTACTCTCGAAACCACCATTTTTCAAAAAATACTGAAAAAAATTTGAATGAAAGCTAAATAACTAAAAAATCTGTTTTGAAAACACATGTTTGAGAAAATAAGTTATCCCAAGGTAGAGATCCTTAAAATTTAAATTTGTCGAAACGATCACCCGCGAGTTTGATACACCTGCTATGTTAGGGAGCTCTTGGGCTGCCATTTCTATTGGTTCGAAGTTTCGAGCCGTAGTCAAATAGCAGTTTTGAGGCGGGCGGGAACGGTTTGGCTGATCCGCGTCTGTGGCTATAAATTTTCTTCATTTTTAAAAGATCCATTATTAAAATTTAACCAAAAAAACTAAGACTCGTTTTTAAAAGAATAGAGAAACAGTTTGCAACCTTTTGGAGTCAACCGTGAAAATTTTCATAACGTGTGTTCTGAGTAAAATGTAGTTTGAAGGTCAATGAGGCGAATTTTTAGTATGATATCAACCGTAGCAATAAGCTGTTTTACCAGATGTAAGTGAAATTATTCTAACTTTGTACGAGGCTTTAAGCTTTGCGAAGTCGACTTCTGTAACATAAAGATTACTTGGTATATTCCTAGTGCAAACGCTTATAAATTGACTAGCGTAGCAAAACATGCTGATCCATCGGGGTTTCAGTATTGAATATCTCAGATCGAGAATTTTTTTCAAAAACTGATCATCATTGTTCAATATTAACCCAACTGTTATCAGTCAAAAATACCGATAGCAGTCAATGCTATCACTAATATGATCCACACTCAAATTTTTAAACAAACGATATTTGAGACATAAATAAACAATAACAATTTTTTTATTTCGTTTTTTATTTTCCATCCAAATTTTTATCATGGTTTTAAACTTGATAAAGTAATAACTTATTAGGCCATCCTTCCTCACATCCGCTTTTGGTCTTCGTCAGCGTCCTTGGATCTGCTTGTGGAGCTTGGTTTGTAACTTGCTCAATTTGTTGTTCATGATATTCTCGGGTTCCCGAGTAAAATTTTGGCCTTGATTTGTTAACTAAAGTTCATCTTGACCGCAAAATAGCCAGATTGATTTAAAGCTGCAAAATCTTCATTATAAAAGTATTTGTGATATTTTTATGAATATTTCCGGTTTTATATGGAGAAGAGTACCCCTGTGTTCTAGATGGCGGTTACAGAAGCGTCCAACAATTCGGCGATGAATAGACAGAATATTTTTACATTTGCTACATTCTCGCCAGTAGGGTCACCCTACTGGATGGTCGGTTATCCACTAACTACACTGGAAAATTCCGACAGGTTTGTAAATGGTTTAATTGGTAAATTGGTTAACTCGGGTACGACCGTACTTAAAGATGACCCAGCCGCCCGTCAGGCCCTGCAGGGCCTGATGTTTTCAATGTTAATCATCTATTATTTTTCATTTACAAACCTTTTCAATTAAGCCGTTAATGATCAAATTTAGATAATTATCTCGCTCATGCATCCAAACTTTTTTAATACTTTGATTATAAATGCATCTAATCGCAGTTTAAAAATATCAGCGTTGGATCAAAATAAAATACTAAAAAAACTTTTGAATTTAGAACAATGAGACCTGAGCTAAATTTTAACCGTTTCAAAATTATAACGACATCAACGTTATCAGCAGTGAATGAGACATGGAAAGCTTATTCAAATAAGTTCCATAATCATATTTTCAAGATTTCTAAAAATATCTTATTTCTTATTTACGGGGTCACGTGATCGTTTTTCGACTTAACCGTAATGAAAAAAAGTATTAGTATTTTTTGTAAAATAGCCTTATATATATGTTTTAGACAGATTTCAGATTTTTGCAAAAAAGTACTGTAATTAAGTCCTGTAATTCCTCAAAAAAACTTAGAACTTTAATAACCACAGGAAAAAAATAATTACAGATAATTTGTATATAAAAATATAACAACAAAAGAAAAAATTTCCTTTTCACCTATTTTGACAAAGTGTGCAAGCTTTGTTTGTGCTTGCCTCATCGTTATTTAATTTTTATTCTTGACCAATATCGTGTTTTATGTCTCCTTTGCTAACCATAAGTCATGAACCTGTATAAAGTGATTTGTATGAAAACCATCTTGGCTTTTTGTAGTTTTTTAATAAAAATAAAAAAAGTTTGAGTTAGAGAAACTCTTTAAAATAAGGTATTTCTGTTGTTTTAGCTCATATTTGAATATAAAGATTGGACAGCCAAGGTAAGTTCGCAATCTTATTTCAATAAAAGTTTTAAGCAACTATCTGTGAAATTATCAGTTAAGTTAACTTGAAAAACAAGGAGAGGGTTTATCTCTAATATCTTAAATTCCGGAAGAAGAGACTATAATAGAACACAAGGGACGCCCGGCGGGCATTGAAGACGCGGGAAGGGATTAAGTTGAGATTAAATTTGAAGAGTTTTGCGGAAGAAAAGGAAGCATTTTTGCCCAAAGTCTAACTAGGTCTAGTAGAGAGGTTAGTTAAAGAAAGTCTAACTAGCGTCTAGTAATAAGCAACTCGAATAAATTCCTAATTCCAAAACTTTAGCAAATAAGTTTAAGTATAAAATCCAATATTAAACTTTATTTGCCTTGGAAACAGGCGGGAGTTTAGTTGAAAAAGATACTGATCCAATAGGACAAAAATCACTAATTAGGAACTTCACTTATTGATAAAATTAATATTTGACATAACTCAAAAGTGCCAGAACTCGAAAATAAAGATAGATTATCAAATTTAAAAAGCTGCACTGAATTTGCTGAGTGATGCTGCAATTTTTCATGTAAATATAGAATTCAGTTTGCAGTGTCATTTTTAGCCGCTGAATTTGGGCTTTTTGGACTTTCACCACAAAATATAAAATATCAAAATAGAATTCCAAATCATTTAAAACAGAAAATATAACAAATTCCTTTTTTCAATTTAGCTTTTAATAACAAAAATGTGCTTCGATGGTTTTATTTTCCGGAAAGTAGCTCCAAAAGAACGCTGGGGAAACACTAAAGAGAAAGTTGGCTTACGGCATGACGAAATTTTGAAGTCTTAGTGGTCAAATTGAACAAACGTTATTTGTTGAACATAACTTTTTGAGAAAATATTAGAAAAAAATCGAAAAAAAACGCAAAATTTTCGAAAAAATTTTTTGTTGTTTTCATTTGGGTTGTTTTGCGTTCAAAAACATAAACAATTGATTCTGGTTGCATTTTTAAGCATTAATAACTGCAGAAATGTCAGGAACCCGGGATACCCTAACTAAAGAAATAACTTGCAATTAAGTAAAATATTTTTTTTGAAAAGTTCGTCTTATTTATTCTGCTTGTCTGAGAAAAAGAATAATGCTTTGAATATTAATTTTTGACGTCATTTCAGCCGCTAAATTTAGCACTTTTTCGGGCTTTCACATAAAAATATAAAAAATCAATACGATTTTTGCTCTATACGAATTTCCAACAAATTACTATCCTGAACCCGTTTTAAAACATAAATTTAAAACCAAATTTAGTCTTTCAATTTACCTACCCCGTCACCTTAACTTACAATTTTGCCCCGGCAACAGTGGGTTCAAGGGCGCCGGAGAGCACGAGAAAGAGCCAGAGACAAGTTAGTTTTCTGCTAAAAGCAAGTCCCTCATTAATATTGCTAACTTAAAAGTCCAGAGAATCTCGAAAATTTTAAATAGATATCAAAATTTTAAAAGCTGCCTGAATTTGCTGAGGTGATGCGGACTATTTCTGTAAATATAGAATTTCAGTATTGAGTGTCATTTTAGCCGCTAAATTTTGGCCTTTTTTGGACTTTTCACATACAAAATATATATAATCGAAAAATAGAAATTTCAGCTCTATCGAATGTAAAAAAAGAATTGGTCCAAAATCATTTAAAACAGAAATATAACAAATTTTTTTTTTTCAATTAAGCTTTTAATAACTTGTAATAAAAGATAACTTTGCAAATTAAGTAAAATAATTTTTGTTGAAAAAAGTCCTCTTTATTCTGCTTGTGTCTGAGATAATTAGAATATTGCTTTTGAAATTATTTTTGACGTCATTTTAGCCGCTGAAATTTAAGACTTTTTCGGCTTTCACATAAAAAATTATAAAAAGTCAAAATAGAAATTTTAGCTTCTATCGAATTTCCAAAAAAATTATTAATTCAAACCGTTTTTTAAAACACAAATTTAAAACAAATTTAGTCTTTCAATTTAACCTTTACTCCGTACCACCTTACTTACAATTCTTGCTCCTTGCAAGCAGTGGTTCAGGGCGCCGGAGAGCACGAGAAGAGCCGCAGAGGACAGTTAGTTTTTCTGCTAACGCTAGGCCCTCCAAATATATGCAGTAACTTTGTATGAATGAAATTAACTGAACAAGTTATGAATTTTAAAAAGTAGAAAGTTTTCCTCAATTCTGCTTCTATAACACAAATAAAAACGCGCTCAAAATTTCATTTTGACTTCATTTTTAACTGCTGTGACCTTGAAGCCATTTTTTGAATTTAAGAGTGATGAAGAATTGTAAGCGGCAAGAGGTTATAGCTCTGACCGAATGCTTCGAAAATAATTTCCGAAACCCATTTTTCAATACAAAATCATAAATTTAGGTTCAATTAAAATTTATGTTAACTTTTTAAGATTAAATAACTTCTTGTAAATTGGGCAGAAATATTTTTATTTTAAACTCCCGGTGTGTCTTTTGGCCATCGAGGCGCAAGTGACCTTTAAATCGTTAATTTAGGACTCTCCCAGGATGTCTTTGAATGAGAATTTAAAAGTGATCGATCGACGGTATTGAATAATTGACGTTTGTGGGTTTTTTTCGAAAATTTTTACTGTATTACAGTACTTATTTTGCAAAAGAAGAAATTAAATCATCAACGAAAAGCCTTTGAGCGGGACCAAATTCTAAGACTTTTTTCCATTCAACCATTAGCCCAAAGTGATTCACGTGACCGTTATTCAGGGAATAAGGTTTGACCAAAATCAGTACTGTTTTTTTTTCAAAATCACTTTAAATCCAATTTTTGAAAGGAGTGAAGTGTTCTTTTAGAAGTATTTTAAGACTTTTGCTCCATTACACGCAAGACCTAAAATATCACGTGACCTTCAAATTAGGGTATAATTAAATCAAATAGAGAATCAAAATTACGCAGGGAAAATGTTTATGGCCATGATACACCTAATTCAAGAGTTTTTGAAATAATTATATTTTTCCAAGAACACGTCACGGTGATCTTAGTTATCGAGAGAGAATAAGGTTTATCTTGACATATTTCAAACTGCGTCGCTGTGCGTTAATATTGAAATATGAAAATGTCAATAAACTCTAAAATTCGTGTTACTTTATGCCACTCGCTTCTGAGAATCGGCAAAAATGAGAGAGTTTTTAATTTCTTATTCACATTTGATAACTTTTTAAAAACTTTTTTCAACAATTGTTTTTTAACTGTAAGAATTTTTTGAATAAATATGATTATCATTGAAAAAATATATCTGTTAATAATGAATGGTTTGGTGGTAAGTTGCTGCGTGGGCAAGCGCTGCGCCATCGGATGGCAGCAGAAGGACACTACGGTCCAAGATTGTCTGGCCACTACGGGAGTTAAACTCCGTTCCATTATTTTGCCCGCGATCAATTCTTTCATAAATAAAAATTCATTTCTTTCAAGCTTGCAAGTTTTAATATTTCCGAATACTAACTTAGTATTTACGAAGACTTAAATTGGCGTTTTCTGACAATTTAGTCAAGTGAATCGATTATTTTGTTTTTGTTTATATGGCGGGTCAAATGGTATCAATTAGAATTTTTGTTCACCGAACAATAAAATTATTTTTAACTTCTTGAACCAATAACAACAGAAAATTATCCGAATTTTTCGAAACTTATTATCTCAAAACGCAGTAGTTTCGTTTTGGTAATACTAAGTTATATTGGAAACATATAGAATTTGCCACAAGGAAGTCAAAATGACAGTTCAAATTTTCTAGGAAAAATCGCTTCAAATTTATCTTTCATCTAATTAGCTTTCGATATTTCTGTTAATATAATTTTCAGTATTGAGTGTACATTTTAGCCGCTGAAATTTGGGCTTTTTGGACTTTCTCGCTACAAAAATATAAAATATCAAATAGAACTTTGCAGCTCTATCGAATGATACAAAAAATAATTGTCCAAAATCATTCAAAAGTCTGATGAAAACAACAAATTTCATTTCGGTTAATATCAGCCTTATTAATTACTTCAATAAAAAATAGACTTGCAAATTAAGTAAACATAATTTATTTGAAAAAGTCCTTCTTTATTCTGCTTGGTCTGAGAAATAGATAATGCTTTTGAATATAATTTTTGGACGTCTTTTTAGCCGCTGAAATTTAGCACTTTTTCGGGCTTTGTCACTATTTGCAATATATGCGAATTTATTATTTTGAGGGGCCTAGCACTTAGCAGAAAACTAACTTCTGTCTCTGGGCTCTTCTCGTGTCTCCGGCCGCCCGCTGAACCACTGCTTGCCAGCGAGCAAAATTTAGTATAGTGGATTCGGGGGTGTAAGGTTAAATTCAAGACTAATTGTTTTAATTTGGTGTTTTTAAACGGGTTTGAGAATATTTTGTGGAAATTCCATAGAGCTAAAATTTCATATGTTGATTTTTATATTTTTTTGGTATGGTTGAAAGCCCGAAAAAGTGCTAAAATTTCGCGGCTAAGACGTCCAAAAATTAATTCAAAAGCATTATCTATTTCTCAGACAAGCAGAATTAAAGAGGGCTTTTTCAAAAGAAAATTATTTAACTTAAATTTGCAAGTTATTTCTGTTATTAAGTTATTTTAAAAGCTTTTAAATTATGAATAAGGAATTTGTTATTTCTGTTAAATGATTTATGGACAATTCTTTTTTTTACATTCGATAGAGCTGAAAATTCTATTTTGAATTTTATATATTTTTGGTATGTGAAGTCCAAAAAAAGCCCAAAATTTCAGCGGCTAAAAAGACACTCAAACTGAAATTTATATTTTACAGAAATGATTCAGCATCACTCAGCAAATTCAGTGCAGCTTTTTAATTTGTGCATATCTATCTTTATTTTCGAGTTCTGGCCACTTTTGAGTTAGTGTCAAATATATTTTATTCAATAATTGAGTTCCTTAATTAGTGATTTTTGTCTAATTGGTCATATTTCTTTTTTTCAACTTAAAAGCTCCCGGCTGTTTCAAGCAAATAAAGTTTATAACTGGATTTTGACCGTTAAACTTTGTCTAAGTTGGCATTAGGAATTGTCGAAGTTGTTATTACTAGACCTAGTTAGACTTCCTTTACTAGGACCTCTCTACCTAGTTTAGACTTTTTGGCAAAATGCTTTCTTTTTCGCAAACTTCTTTTCAATTTAATCTTCAACTTAATCCCTTCCGCGTCTTCAATGCCCGCGGCGTCCCTTGTGTATCTATTATAGTCTCTTCTTCACGGAATTTAAGATATTCCTCGCTATCTCAGCTAATCAGTTCCTAAAGGAAAAACGAGCTGAAATTTGGACGATAAAAAATATCAAAAAAAAAGTATTAGAGAATTACTTCGAAAACGCGTTTTATGATTTGGGTGTTTTTGACGCGCAATTTCTAGATATTCCGCGACAGGCTAAAAGGGCTATAAAAGTCTCGTGCCCCGACCGGCCTTAAGGGGATTGTGGTGCTTCCAGCAATGGTGATTTCAAGATTAGGAACACACTTTTGAGGAAAACTTTTTCGAATTTTGGAAAAAAAATTGATACGTTTGTTAGATGAAAATAAGTCCAGCGAGCCGGAACTTTGAAGTCGGTCACGTGTCATTAGAATCGTTTAATTTCTTCTATGAACAGCAAAAACTGAAAATTTGGGAAGCTACGTCTGACTTTGTGGTGTTATATATCTTTTGACGAATTCTGTAAATATATTTTGGAATCCGTGAAAATCAGTCCGCACGGTTTCTTTTTTGTGTTTATCAAATTTTCGGTCTAAGGACGTGGTATAGGAGAGAGCAAAACAGTGAAAAAACTTACGAAATCATTTATAAGGCAGAAATGTGATGGAAGAGTCCTTCAATTTTGATTGGCTGACAGTCTGTTTTGAACAAGGTTTAGCTTTGAACAAAAATTTGGAGTCATATTACATGATGCTGACTGTTTTTTTGATTTTTTAAAGAAATTAAGGTGATGATTTGCTGATTTCAGCTGCGAAAATCTGCACAGCGTTACGTTATGGCTTTTTGCTATTATAATAACAAAATCTGAATAGTGATTTGGAATCGTTAAGAACAGTCCGCACGTTTTTTTTTGTATCGAATTTCGCGTCTAAGGAGCGTAGAAGCAAACATGAAAAAACGACCGAAATTAATTTTATAAGGACAAAAGTGATGGCTAGATTCCTTATTTTTTATTGGCGCAGACAGTTTCGGTGTAACAGGTGGCTTATGAATGAAAGGTTTGGTGTCATATATACATTTGATTCTGACTGTATTTATATTTTTTAAGAGAATAAGGTGGATGATTTGCTTGATTCCAGCTGCAAAGCTTGCTAAGTACGTTAGTGGCTTTCCCAGTAATTACTAAATACAAATTGAATAGATATTTTGGAATGTGTGTGTTAAAACAGTCCGCACGTTTTTTTTTTGCTTATCGAATTTTCGGTCTGAGGGCGGGTAGAGAGCAAACATGGAAAAACGACGAAATTAAATTTATAAGGACAAGTCGATGGTAGAGTCCTTACTATTTGTATGGCAGACCAGTTCGTGGAACATGAGGTTTTGCTATGACAAAAGTTTGGTGTCATCTTACTGTCTACTGTATGATTTTTTAAGAGATAGGTGTATTTGCTGATTTAGCTGGCAAAGCTTGGTAAGCCTACGTTAGTGGTTCCGTATGGATAAATAACAATCTTGACATGCAGATTTAAGAATCAGAAAACAGTCCGCATGGTTTAGAGTTTTTTGGTTTGCTTTAAAATTCGGATCTGAGTAGCGTTAGAGAGCAAAAACACATAACAAAATAAACGCGAAATTGATATTTTAAGGACTGAAAGATGATAGTACAGTCTTTATGGTTTCTATGGCAGAGCGAGTTGTTGGACAAGGTTCCTATGGACAAAAGTGATTGGCAGTCAAACAGCCATGGGACTGTTTTTATTGATTTTTATTGACAATAAGGGCGAAGAATGTTGTGATTGTCAGTTGCAAAATTTGCACGAATATTTTATGAGAAACAAAATATGGTGGAGTTCTTATTTTTTTATCGCAGTTTAGATTTGTTGGTGAGGTGGCTACTCTTTGGTGATCAAGTTTTCTAAAGCGCGTGAACAACCAAACATTTTACCGATTGCTGTGCGGATGATTTTCAGTTTAGTTCGAGATCCAAATAAAAATAATTACGTTATATCGCTCGTAACTTGTGAATAATTTACCGTGGTGGGCACGCAGACTTCGAAAGTATGTCTTCCCCGCCCGTGTAGTCAAGCGGCACTTGGTGAGGCGGGTTTTATCTGATCATTGACAATTTTTTATAGTTTCAATTCGGGGCGCCGCGGCGTCTTCAGAGGTGTAGGCTGTGTTGATGCAGAAGGCGGGGTCTATTTTTTCAAAGCAGACGAGGGTTGGATGTATGCCAATTTTTTTAGCTCTCGAGCTAAGCTAACGCGCAAAAAAAATCGTATGATAAAAAGTTTTCTCATGTTAATTTTTCATAAAAAAAATGAATTTTATCTGGTTAATGGATGAAGGGCCGGAAGAAGAAATTTTTCGGGTACAAGTTTTTTTTTGACCCCGACACCGGACACGGGTTTTTTAGGGTTTTCAACTAGCTGGTCCACGGGTCAGATGGGGGTCATCAGAGAGAGAGTGTGAGATTAAATTTTTTTTGGTATCCAACTTGTTCTGATGAGGATGGTGGCTGTAGAGCAGAGAAAATTGGCTGGAGAGGGCTTTGCGTCGAAGAGTTTTTTGGAGAGGCTCCCTGTGTGTTCAAAAGGGGCCTAAATAGAAACGGGGCTGTTTAAGAACCGGCTGTGAAACCGGGATCGTTTGTCAGTAGAACTTGTTGACCTTGCAGGGATTCATAAAAAAAGGTCAGATTAGAACTACGCACGGAATGTAGATTTTGACGCGAGTTCATAAAGATGATTAAAGGTATGTTGGATTTTGAAAGTTGAAAAAAAGTCGATTTTTTCCAAATTCAGCATTTTAATCTATCCTTCAAGTTTGAAAAAAAAGTGGCTATGGTTTATAATTTACATGAGGGAATCTAAAAGAATTCTGGCACTCTGATCATACTCTCTCTCTCTCATATATAACTCTCTCTGTGCNGAAATTTCAATTATTTTTAAGCAAAAATGTTAAACCTAATTATCGAATTTGACGCTGATTGGTTAAAAATTTGGATTAGCTGTAAGCCAACTTTTTGATCAGTGAAATCTCAGCTTCAATTTGGTGGTACTATTGTTCCGATCAGACGAACTTTTTTTTCGAACTTTTCATTTCCGGTTTACTCATAGTCATATTTCTAGAATTCGAGGGTGAAATTCAAAAATCCGAGTCAAACATATTGACGACACTATATTTATCTACCTAAGTCGAAAAAACGGTCTCATTCTGAACATCCGTCTAGGAGAAGTATCACTTTGAAGACGAAAGCTTGTAAAAATCGGCGTTCAAAAGTGATTCTAGAAAATTCAAGAGCGAAATTCAAAAAAAATGGGCCAAACATATTAGTGAACTCACTCTTTCCGTACTCTGTGTAAATTTTGAGACGCTTTGTATGTGGGGTCTAAAAGAAGATAGATTTTTAAAAAAAATGTTTAGTGTTCAAGAATAGACTCACCACCTGGTGGTGTGATGTAACAATGTTAAGTTTGAGATATGGAATCGTTAGGCGAAGGCTAGACTTATAAACGAATATCCTCAGATTTTTTACAACTGCCCTATAATTATTATGAGGCGGGATTGAAAGGTACCAGATTACGACGCCCACCCCCTTAATCAAATTTATTTTTGTTTTGAATTTCAGAGAAATAATTCGACAAAATCTTCATTCACTGCTCTCGCCTGTTAACGCATTTTTGGAATAAATTTCAAAGCGCCAATGTGTTTTTTCCTCAAAATAAATATTTAAAAATAAATAAAATTTCTTCGTAAACAAGTGTTAGATTTCTAAAAAATTAAGTTTGAAACTAGAAATTTTGATCACACTCATCACGTTTCTTAGTTCAATTGGTGAAAAATTAGCTTATGACATTTCTGAATTTTCATTCATTTATGTTTAAAATGGCAAAAATCAAATTTCGTCAGTATTAGTGTTTATCACCATCTTCTGGTTTTCAGCTGATCAAAAAATTTTTGTCAACAAATTTATAATCAATAATTCAAACTTCAAATTTTTATGAAGCGGTAGTGCAAAAATTAAAAAAATTTTGGCTGCAAAATAGAATTCGAAAAATAAGGTAAGCAGAATTTTACGAATTTAATTATACAGCCAAAATTCCTTGATTTTTGTGAACCTACGTTAAATACTCATTTTAAGTCATCTGAAAATTTCAAAATCTCGGATTTCGAAAATTTTCAGATTTGGTGCTATAAATCCTCCAGAATTACTTTCTCAGATAATTAACACGGTATAAATTTAGGTGTGCTCGGAGTGACCAAAATTTTGGTCACTATGACATAAATTCAACCAATCAAAATGGATTATATTGAATTAAGAGCTTGTGATTGGTTGCATTATTTGAGAAATTTTGGTCACTCCAAGCACACCCATAAATTTAACTGGTCCTAGCCTCGTTTTAGGTCTTGACCGGTGACAACCCAATACATTTGAAGGGAAAAAATGTCGTTTCGGAATTTTTTCAAAATGTTTTTAACCTTATACTTTTTTTTCGTCACAATAAATTAATTTTAATTTTAGTGTGTAATATCCGGCGATCCGAACTGCAACTTCTGGGCGCATCCAGTTTATTATTAGCGTCAAAGCTGCGTGAAACAATTCCGCTCACTGCACAAACGATGGTTGTGTACACGGATAATTCGATCACAGGCACTCAACTTTTGGTACGTTTGCTCTACTTATTCAGCTTTAATATTCAACACTTATCATTTGAAAATGAGTGAAATATCATGTATGACACCAGAAATTTTAAGTTAAAATTGCAGATTTTGAAAAATAAACTTAAAAAAAGAATTGGTGTCTCAGCCTGAAAAACTTTAGTGCTTAAAAGCCGAATATTCCAAACGAAGCTTATATTATTGACTTAATACAGTGAAGTCCGTTTTACAGGACGCATCCTATCAATATTTAAAGTACTGTCCAGCGAAAAGTACTTTATTTTTGCATAAAAAGACGCCATAGTACGAGACGTATATCCCTTTATCACTTTTTGGTTAGAATGCGTAGCCACAACGTTAAAATCACACGTTAAAAGGAGAAGTGGCTACGCATTCTAACCAAAAAGTGATAAAGGGATATAACATATGTATCATATTAACGCATATTTTTTGGTACAGTCTAGTACTTTTCGCTGGAAAGTACTTTTAATATTGATAGGATGCGTCCTGTTAAACGGCCTTCACTGTAATCTAATATACAGTAGGTGTTTTTTTACTTGCGAAATGAAAATTGTCATTTGGGTAATTAGGGCCAATTAAAAATGGTAACTCGGTATAGTTGATTTTGAAAGTCAAGCTGTAGCCGATGTCAAGGGTTTGAAAATATTATCCACCTAGTAACTATTTTTTATTGGGCGTAATTACCTAAATGACAATTTTCATTTCGCAAGTAAAAAAACACATACTGTAGGCTATACAATATATTATATATATATTTATATTATTCTAGCTTATTCTTTCAAATAGTTTGACTTGCTGTTGAGTCAGTAAAAACTCCTCAATTTTGAGTTTATTTTCGGAAAACTGTGATTTTCAAAACATAGATTTAATATAGAAATTTCAATAATTTGAAGTTTTTCTGAAATCACACAGATCATCACGCACTCTTTTGGTACGTTTGCCCTATAAGTAGACTTATATCGGTCTTAATTTTAACTCGTGATTTTCAAACTTCTATTTTGGCACAATTCTCTTTCTGATTGAAGATTTATGACCCTAAATTGTATTTTAATAGGCTATAAAAATAAGAAGGTCAAAAATATAATAAAAGTTTTCTGACGTCATAAAGTTATGAACTAAACAAAGTCATTTCGCTAGTCATGGATGACCTGGTACGTTTTTCAAAGTACGCGCGGGCCAAAAATCATATTTTCCCTTTAAAAAAAAATGGTTTTCCAAAAAAAATAAGTTTCACGGTTTAGACCTTTATTGTTATCGCGGTTAGTTGTACCAACTGACTGACTGCGTAAAAATTGCAAAATGTTTGTTTCTATATTTACTCAAAATAATCAAATCGGATGTTGTCGCCAATATTTTGTCGTTATAAATAACCCTATTTAAATTGCGCAATCGGTAGTCAACACCTCCGGAAATAAAGGAGCTTAAATTTGCTTGTCAACGCGGATGTCAAATGTTTTGGGAGAAAATTATATAATCATTTTTAACCGAAATTTAAGGGTTTTTAAGGAAAAAGTTAATTAGGTGGAAAAAGTTGATAAATTATAGATAATTCGATTCGAGTATACATTTTTCGCCAATTTTTGTTAAATGCCTGTGTTTTTTTTGGGAAAAATTTCTACTTAATTTACCGCTCCAATTATTTTTGCCAATTTAATTTCGTCCTTATAGACAAAGTATGCTCCGAAATATGATAAAAGCGCTAGAGAGCCAAAAAGACGTGCCGTTGTGTTCCTATATTTTGGATATAATTTATCATTTTTGACCGAAATTATAGATTATTTGATTTGAGAAAACCCACGTTGTTTTGTGCATTTTTTTAAAGCGTTCGTCTCTACGGACAAACTGGGTCGAATGTTTAGATCTCTAGCGCCAATTCAATATGATCAATCCGATTCGCCAAAAACGATTTCCTATCACGATCTTTTGAAATTTTCGAAATAGGTCCTCCTTGACAGAAAACGTGTTCGCTGAAAAAAAAACACGCCTACTATTTAAGGGGTTGGTGTCGCAAATTTGAGCCTCTTCCGAGCCCATTTCGCAAACTTAGTAAGGTGATATTCAAAAAACATTGTTCTAACCGAACCAACCTTCGCGGTAATTTGAATTTTCATAGTATCTGATACAATCACCATAGCGCACGCGCCAACGCTTTTAAAAAGCTTTTTAAAAGATACGCCTTCGTACCTACACATTCAAATTTATTCATGTTTTTTCTTATTTTTTTGCTGAGGCTCCGGAGAAGCCTAACAAATAAATGCAAAATTGCTTTTTTTTAAATTGCTTTCGGCGCCAAAAACAGCAGAAAACGAAACAAAAAATTATTGATTTATTTATGATTAAATTGAAAGTGCGCTCATTGTTTTCTTTTGACGTTACCGAGTTAAAAATTGCACCCAAAATCCTTTAAAGTGTTTGTATTTACGGAAAAATTATTTTTAAGCATTTTTCTGGTTTCTTAATTTTGTCAAAATTTAGGCTCAAAATGAAAAGTTGCCATGGCCCAAGAGACGCCAAAGCAAATTTCGGAACTCTCTGTTTATTGTCAAACAAGTCTTTTGCTTTCAGATGAAGTATGAGTCGAATTATATCTCTCAAACTGGTGGAGGAGATAGCTTTTGCCTGAGGCTCCCAAACTGAATCATTTCAAAATTTTAATTATTAGTTGTTTGCGTTTGTCCGCCGAAAGCAAATTTTAAACAACAAGCGCTTTTGCATTATTTGAAAGGCTTTCCGGAGCTGAAACAAAAAATGATGAAAATTGAAGGAGTAGGCACTACTGCGTGTCATTTTAGGAGGCTTTTTAAGCGTAGTGTTCGCGTAGGGATTGTATCAGATTACTGTGTAAGTTTAGAAATTACGCCGTATCATGTAGTTATCAACTGTTTTTGGAATATCACCTTTGCTAGTTTAGCGGGAAATGACCTAGGAAGAGGCCCAAATCAGCGACACCCACTCCCTTAAGAGCGAAAATCGTCTGAAAGGACAAAACAGCCGGTTATTACACAGACAAATCGGCAAAATTAAATTTCTGAATATGATTTTTTTAATTTCAGATTTTCGAGCAGTAAAAAATTGCTACGTTAAATATAATTGCAACTTTGCCGCTATTTTTGCATTTTGGTTCATTTTTCTTGATATTACATATGTATTGTTATAACAAATAATGCTTGTTTTAAAAAAAATTCAGGATATGGAATTATTACTCCTCCTCAAATTAAAGTGGGATCCCCTGGCTCCAACCGCGAAAGATTTCCTCCCTATATTAATTATGGATTTGGTGAAAACAGAGTTAGTTTCAGCTGAAGTTTCGTCGATGATCAAACGTCACGCTCAAACCTACATTGATTTAATCACAATTGGTAAGTTCATAATCCTACACGAAAAACATCACATATAAATTATAACAATTATTTTACTTACTTTGATATCATTAAGGTGGATTTTTTTTAAGTTATCTTAGGTCGCTTTTTTTTAGGTACGACCACTTAAAGGGTATCTGCTCTGAGAGAACCACTAAAAAAAACGACCTTATGAAAAATAATATTTCACATTTATCAATTAATTAAGAACGTAATTATACTGGTCCTTGAATTTTTTTTTGTCCTCGCAGCGTTCATTTTACTCTTATCATATTTTGAGCATATTGACTGAATAAAGGCACAAATTTTAAATTACATACAGTTTTTTTGCTTTAATTTGTGTCCCTTTAGGTCGTAATTTGTAAGGTTGTTCAATTTAAGGAGTATCTGTTCTGAGAGAACCAGACTTGATAGCGACAAACGTTTTTGCATCTGAATCTGAACCGAATTTGTAGTGGTAAAAATTATCCTTATTTCCGGTGATTACCGATTCACCGTTAATTCGCAAAATCGATTTTGGTAGTATGAGCAATTTCTGGTAATGTGGTCAACCTAGAAAGCCAAAAAAAATTTCCACCGTATATTTTTTTGCAATTTTCACAAGTGCAAATGGACGACTGCATTTGCAAAAAACCATTTGTCGCTATTTTGTCTAGTTCTCCAAGCCGAAATCACATTTGGACAACCTTAAAAAAAGCAACCTCAATAATATTAAGTAAAAAGCCGCAAAATAAAATTAATGGAAAATGAAGGCTTCGAAGACATAAAAGAGAATTATTTAAAATAACAGCATAATGACGCTCTGGAAAACTGCATTTTTTCGAGGTCAAAACTATTGTGCGTCTGTGATGGGTTTTTTTTCACCATTTATTTATTTTTTGACCGAAAATAATAACAAAAAACATAATTATTTAGCGCGTAAATCAGTATCAGAGCGAAAACTTATCAAACGACAGTATTTACTTCTTGACGTAAATTTTTTTCCAGAATATTTCCGGACTCTTAATGTCTATTTTGTCACTTTCGAGAGCGTGTTTTCGCATACCGGAAGTAATAAAATTTTTCAAAAGATTTTTCGCGGACATTTTAGTGTCGAAATCCGTGTCAGGTCATGAAAACGTTGACGTAAATATTTTCAGATTCTATATTTGAACACTTGAAATTTACACATAAAACGTCAAAATTTTATTTCTTTGAGCAAATAGTTGGCTCAATCTGCACTTAAACAAGTACTACTCGAAATTTTTGGTTTCCGGCAGATTTTGTGTTATTTGGAAATTTTATTATTCGAAAGAATGTAAAGTCTAAAGAAGTTGAAAATTACGTTAGACGGTCCTTGAAAAGCTCGATCGTTGAACTTTCATTTTGTTGGTGAAATTCAAACATTTTCAAGTCATTACCTTAAGGTTTTAACTAAAGTTTTGATCGGTTAACAGGATTCAACTATTATCTGATTAAATCGAAAATCCAAGGACCTAAACTCAAAACCACCTTATACATAAGTCGTATAATATCGTATAAGTCGATCTTTCAACCAATCAAAATTAAGCAAAAAATTCAAAATGTGGAGCGATCATTTTTCGATTATGAAATAAGTCACCTAATACAGTCAAATTTCCTTGTCCAATTTTTATTCCAAAAACGGTTTAACGATGGTCCATCGCCGATGGAGCTTTCTGAAGCCCTGTATTAATTTACTAAATATTAATATCTAGTCTATTAAAAATCCAATCTAGTTTTTCATAGCAATTATTTATTTCTATTTAATAAGAAAAGATAGAATTTCGTGTTTCAAAAAATAACTAATTTTGGCTCAACCTTTCGTTATTTTGAAAAACCTGTTCTTCCAAGAGGAAAACGCAGCAAATTTTTCAAAGATAATTTTATTTCAAAAACCATAATAATGTAGATGATATTAATAGTTTGAAAACTGTTAAATAAAACATGTCCTTATAGACAATCACAATCGTACCATTTTTAATTAATTTACAATTTATGGTTAAAAATGGTGAAGTGTATCCATATGTTTATATAATGATGATCGAGTTAAAATTTGTTAACATATACTTTTTGAATTTTTTTTATTATTTCGATCAATTAAAATTTCATGGACAATTTAACCTTACAATTTTAATTTATTGTCTGTTTGGCACTATTTTTGTCACATTAAACATCATTCATGAGATGCTTTTACCATAAAATTGAGGTCTTACATTAACGCCAATTTTTAATGATTCTATTCGAAGGCATAAATCATAATCAAAGCCGATTCGACTTTATTTGACCACTTCAATCCGTCTCGATTCGATACAAAAATGAGCCATTTTTATTATTAGAAGCCCCAGTGTTGTGCCTAAATAAACACTTATAGTCCGACCCGAACAGAGCTTAATATCTCGAATCAGACGCGTTTTGGGCGATTTTTAGATCAATATAGTCCCAAAAAAGCCAGTGAAGCAGTTGCTTTTGTCAAAATTCAAACAAACAAATACGCTTACAGGGATAAATCATTTTATTGGCCAAATTTTATTCTATTGATTACCGTGAGGCTCCCACGATAAATAAAAAAAAGTTAGCTATTTGTGTACTCAAAGATTAACGACTGTCTCATTCCAAATATTTACAGAAGGATTTTCACAATTTTACAAACAAGGCATTGTGACAGCTATCAGGGGATTTTTGTGAACCAAAGGGACCCCTTTGAAGAGTTTTCGGTGATTTTTCGAAAACATTATACAATTTAAGTTTTTTTTAATTAATCAATGAAACAATGGATTTGAAATGTATATTGAAAATTAACATTTGTGACTTTTTGTCAAAATTTCCGAATATATTTACAAATTATCGATAATTGTAGAATTTAATTCCGAATGAAATAACATTATTATATAATTTTTTTATATCAAGTTTTCGATTACAAAATTGTATTTTTTGACGTTTCAGTTAATTCCATAATTATATAGTGAGAAGTAAATTAATTTGAATATAAGGAAACTTTTTTTGATTGAGAGAGCAGGCTTAACTAATAAGCAGAATATTTGCAATTTTCAGAAGTATAATAATCGAGCCTCAGAGGCGCACAATTTCTGTAGTTTTTACGAAAATAAATAACTGTCTTGTTTGTTTATGAGGACAGAACTGCTTGATTTTCGTAGATTATTTTATTTTAAATAACCATAATCATGTAGTGGGTATTATTATTTTGGATTTTTTTCAAAGATTTTTTATCTGGGACTGGACAAAATTAACAAGTGTTAATAGTTATTGAAAGTCCAATAGTTATTAAAAATTAAATATTTCCAAAAACTCAATGCATAAATTTTCAAAATATATATTATTGGATTAAATTAACAAAATCTAATTCATACAGTTTCAGTGATACTTTAAAACAAACATTGAAAATTATTTTTAAAAAATATGCAAACTTACTAACAGTAAACAAATAACAATTTATAATGTTTGAAGCTCTGTATACCCCGAGCAAAACTTGACCCGAAGTATGTTATTGAACCCTAACAAGAAGCCAAAATAGTTTTTAAAATTCAAAGAAAATCTATAAAACTTATCAAAAATTACTGCGATCTTATTTCGGGTTAATCCCCGCAAAAATCAATTTTTCTGTTAAAGCTTATAATTGTCCGCGAATTTCAAGTCCTTGAATATTTGTTGAGTGGTTTTGAATCCGATAGATCAGTTTCTTCCGGGGTCCCGAATTGACCCTAACCGCAAGATGACAATATTAATCTTGCTTAGCCCTCCGGTAATAAACAAAATAAGGAAGTGCAAGAGGCTCAAATTTTGGATATAAAAAACTTTGAAGTTTTCGCTTCATCAAAATGAAAATTTTGATTTTTAATTCCTGATCGATCAAAATAAAACAAAACATTGGATAAATTTTATTATATTGTGATCAAATCTGAAAAGTTATTTTTGTAAAATACATGTTTTTATGATAGAGTGCAAGTGAGCCCCTTAAAACAGAGCCCAAAAATAAACCCAAAAAGTACCAATTTTCGACTCGACTAGCCGCGGTTAATTTTTTTTAAATTTCGGTTACTGCACGTGAGGGTCAGCCCATATTTTGACACTTTTATTTTGTGACTTATTCATAGGAAGTGATACTAATCTTAATAAAATCACTGAACCATTAAAACTTTGTCTACTATATGCACCTGTTTAAGAATAACATCATATCTCGTCATGGCCTATTGAGTATTATAAATTATCGCGAAAATTAAACTTTATTTCAAAAACCTCAAATTTATTCAAGTGTGCTTTTTTAACTGATAAACATTGACTGAAGCAAAGTCCCGCATGAACATTTGTCTATTAACCATGTTTTATTAATTGGGAAATAAATTTGAGTCATTGGTGTAGAATTTGAGAGTCATAAAACATGCATACTATTTTTGGTGTATGACTGAAATTTGAATAGCTAATTTTTAGGTCAGAAATAATATTTGGTAAAAAATTGATATACAGGAAGGCGATTAAAAATTGTGCTATTCATCTTAAAAATTTCATGCTTTCGATCAGTTTTTCACCTGATCGCAATACAAGATCGACCCATTTTCGCCTTAATTTTTCAAGTCAACAATTTAAATATCGGATCCGACACGATTTGAAAATAACGTGATCGGATCGGAAAATACCGATCTGATCGGTTTGCTCGTACCTGCTCGGTATTTTCCGAGCAGATATTTTAGCTCGGACGCCCATCCCTGGTTGATACTATCAAAAAACCCGAGAATTGTTTCTATTGTTTAAAATTTCAATTATCTGAAATTTATTTAAGCCGATATTTTGCTGTTCAGTATATTCAGGACTGCTAAAATAGTTGAAAAACAGAGAATGTTAAAGTACATGTATTTCAAAATATCCCGAATATTTTTAAAAATCACTGATGTGATTGAAAATAGAAAAATATCTTATATACAATAAACTTCCCGAGCTTCAGTTTTTTGATGCAAAAGGTGTTTAAGCAAAGTAAGGCGGGGGGGGGGGTTAACTTGAAAAGTAGCAGCCAAGTATAGGCGCGCAATTTTTCCCGCAACATCTTTAATCCAATTAATTTGCATTGAGAAGCACAGGTTTCATCAATTAAATTTCCACTCTCGATCTTGAAAATGTGAAGTTGATTGTACAAGAAAGTTCAATTATTATAGATATAAGAAACCAAAGTAATTATTTCGATTATCCAACTTTCTAGAATCAAAGTTTTTATATTTTTAATTTCAAAACAGCAGTATATTTCTGAATAAATTCAGGTTATTTCTGAAATTCAGTGAAATTTTGAGATATTTCTAGTTTTTTAACTTATTATTGTAGTCCTTAAGATGCCGAACGGCGAAATATCGATTTGTACTTGTGCGACAATTGGCTTTCGAAAACCCCTTAAAATGCGACGACCACCCCCTTAAATAACATTTAATTTCATTTGAAAATCTGAAAAAATTAGAATTATTTAAGACAATCTCGCTCTATTCAAATAAAGTAATAAATTTTCTAACCTTATTTTTTAGATGAAGAATTTTTAATGTCCCCACCCTCAATGATTGCTGTTTGTGCAATTGCTGCTGCAATAAAAGGAAATAAGACTTTCGAAACTCAAATCGATTACGATGATGTGATAGAAAGCCTCCACACGCAAATCGGTTGCGAAATGGTAAGATAATTTTTATATAAGAAAAAGCTACTTTATTCAATAGATCAGAAAAATATATGCTATTTTTTGACCACATTTGTCAGTCAAAGTTTCTTTAACTAGTGTTTTGGGTAATTGAGTTGTTTTTCTTCGAATACCGAACCCAAAATTTATCTAAACTTGTCCTCTTTTGATTTATTTCAATTCATCGAATGGTCAACCATAATAATTCGTTGAAATCTATGAAAAAGGTACGATTGCATTTTTATGGAGCGTCCATAACTTTCAGCAAAAGTCCAAACTAAAAACTTATACCTGTTAGGGACAAAAAAATCAGCCTAAAAAAGTTCACCAGTTCGGGGCGTGAACTATGAATAAATTTCAAAATATGGATTTTTTAAAAAAAAATTTTGAAACTTTGAGAAAAAAAAATTTGGGCAATTCTGTCTTTCGTAATCCCGTTGTTAAAATTGTCAGTTGCTACATTTAATGAATTATTACTACTACAAACCATACATCGTTTAAACGATGAATGGCTCGCCGGTGACTCTATAAATTAACTTAAAATAACTCGTTTTACTTTTAACCGTGAGAAATTAACAAAAGTCAGGATTTTTAATATGTTATTTAAATATCTCGGGCCCTGGCTAAATGTACTTCAAATGAAATAAGTAGACCATTTATGCAAAGTTGTGTGTTTGGAAATTTTGTTCAAGCTTGATTTTTCTATCTCTCTGGCTTGTTTTTTTCAGCGCAACCAATTTTGTGATTTAGTTGTACATTTTTTGGCGAATCAGATATCTTTTATACCGGAAAAATCCGGTTAAATATTAAATTGTCGGTTTCTCAGTCATTGGATATGATATGACTATTATATCGATTAGGCGACTTCCTGGTCGTTATTTACTAGATTACAGATCTTAGATAGCTCAGACTGAGCTCAAATATTGTGAATAATAAAATACATAAATTGGTCCGATAGATCAATTTTTAATGTTATTATTAACAAGATATTTGTGCTCAGTTTGAAGCTATCTAAGAATGTAATCGGGATGATGTTTTCAAAAGCCGAATTATTTAAAAATTATGGCCAAAAATCTAGTAAATAACGACCAGGAAGTCGCGTTATCGATATATTTTTATCACACTTTTGTAAATATCCCGGCTCCTACTACCTTAAAAAAACACACTACGTTTGCTTATCAGGGCCGGGATATTTACAAAAGTGTGATAAAGGGATATGATTTTGTTTACCATTCCGCTTTGGTACTTTTTTTAAAGGACACCACCCTTCTCTTGACGACTACGGGAAACAATTGATGATATCGAGAAACCGTTTTTAGCATTCAACTGTCAGCTTAAAAAGTCAATAGATAAATTTTATAAAGTTGATTTGACATCCGGTTCACCGGATATTAACTGGTGAAGAAAACCCTTTGAATTTTTTTTTGCGGCAATATTTTTTGAAATTTTATGAAATTAGATGGATTTTAGAAACACAGAATTTCGGAATATTTGTTCATTTCAAAAATATAGAAAAATCAATTACTCGGTTCACTCAAAAAATAACTTTAATGTTAAATTAAAATTAATTAATGTATTTAAATTTAAAATCATCTAGATGGCCAGTTTTTGTTCTTATTAAATATTTGATTTTTACTTGCTCATTTTGATACCGGTCTCATAAAATGCTCTTTATGACTAGAAGAACCACAATCAATGGAAATTTAGAAGTCATGGTTATCCGCGGCTTTTTATTTGAAAGCTGCTCTATTTATCTAAGAAATAAAGCTGTAAACGTAGTACATACCGTACTTACCTCTGAATACGGTACTATTTATCGTAAATTATCGACAAATCTATTTCTTTGTAGTTAATAATTGCTATAAATTTTATCGCTATGATCTGATTAATAGTATTTGTACTGGTTTTTTTAATATAAGAACTCTGGGTAGACGAGAGTCATTCTAGAGGGGGAAAAGACATTTCACATAAATTGTCCAAAACTGATTTGTCGAGACTTGAGGTGATTTGAGACCAGATTTAAAGCGTATCGATAAAAAGTGTTTTTTCGAGTCATTTCAAGTCTCTCGAAGAAACCTCAATTCTTTAAAATTCTCGCGTATAATCAATTTCTAATACTCGGACTATATTAACCACAAGATAATAATTTGAGGTAAAAATGAAAAAAGTACTGTGATACCGTATCACTGATACGGTAAAATGTTTTATTTCGAAATACATTTGATGTGGTGAAAATCGTTAAAAAATACTTCAAATTGATTCGGTTGTTTTCGACTTTTTATGTAAGACAGTATTTAATTGTTAACATATTCTATCATCGTAAATTTCTGAGCTTTTCATGGTTATAAAATTTTATTGTTCCAAACTAGCAGAATCACCGAAAATTTAATAGTTAAAATTCGCTTATCCGGTGATGAGTTTATTTTTCATTCAAATGTTTTGAATTAAATGAAATTGAATTAATGACAATTCCGTAAAAAACACATTGCCAGGTTTTATTCTAGCTGATAAGAATAGTGAGATTTTTAAATTAAAATTTGAGAATTTTGTGAAATATTATAAATAATTTTTAAAAAACTTGTGCAAAGTATTTGAGAGTAAAAATGGGTGGAGATATTGACCAATTTTTAGTTCGGACGTGGTTCGTGTTATGCAATCCGCCGTCAAATAATGACGAAATTTCGTATCTATTGCCAAATTTTGTCTTTAAATTTTTTCAAAGAACTAAAACTATTATTATAATAACAAAAATTTTCAGGAAATTTTGGTTTCTTGTTTCGGCTCTGTTGTGCGATCCCTGCAAAAAACTTTGTTGAATTCTGACGAAAAATCGACAGATTCGAGCGATTCTGAAAAAGGTGGTCAAAACCAGGCTGAAGAAACGAGCTTAACCCCAACGGAAGTCGCTGAATATTTCTGAGTAGATTGACAAGCAGAACGATGTCGTGAAAATACACTAAGAAGTTAACTAGACTTCATCAATCGAATTGAAAATCTGGTTGCTTGGAGTCTGCCGAAAATGCAAATATTTTAGTTCAATTTTTTCCCAGTTGGGAATCCTGACCTTTGAAAAACAGATATATCTTGAAAATCTAGAAATTTTAGTCATTTATTGATACTCTAACGTAGTTTTTTGTTTAAGTAACAACGGACATTTGGCATCATAGCGCGGAAATTGTTTGCAACTTGTAGCCAACAAAATTTGTGACATTGGAACTTTTTGTCTTTTTCCAAATCAGCCGGTTCACCGGTAACTGATCTTTGGAACCCATAGTTAAGGGGTTCGAATTCAGTAGGCCCAATTTGACTAATTTTTGACTAATTTTCTCGAATTGTATGCATTTATGATAAGAACTGGTCTATGTGGCAATGAATTAACAGAAACGCTCAAAGAAAACCGGTTTCTAGTGAGTAACTTGGAAAAAAAGTATCCAAAAAATATATTTTTGACAATTCAGATTTTTTGCCTCAGAAAAACTGGTAATATTAAAGGTGGATAACCAGTAAACCGGTTGACTTGAAAAAAAGTTTCCAATGTCACAAATTTTGTTGGCTGCACGTTTCAAAAAACTTTTGCTGATACATAATATGGTTTCCGCGCTATGGTGCCGAATGTCCGTGGTTATTTCAAAAAAGGCACCCTTTAGGCTTAAGAAAATTAGGCTTATCAGAAAAATCCGTAAGTTTTCATCCAAATTGTCAGGTATAATCATTTTCAATTACCTCTTCAAATCGTATGTTTTCCTTATTTTCAAATGTCAATAAGAATCTTCCATATGATTTATTTTTCTAGATTTTTTTGACATCTTAAAAAATTTCAAGCTGCAAAACTTATTGCACATTCCTATACAAAACAGTTCTTACTTTTCAATTCCAATCATCGACCCAATTTAAGAGCATTGTCTTAGCAAAATGACAATCCAACCCTGCTGGGGTTAGGGATAACAACATAAAAAATATTTAGTACAATTCTTGACCGCTGACCTCAAATTTATCATGAACCTTTTTACAATTGTTTTTTAAACATATATCAGTCGCAAATTGTACTCTGGCTCGCTCCGTAAGTGAGTTAACGATTAAGCATATTTAGCTTTGAATTAAATAAAATTTCATCGTTGGAAATAGATATAAACGACACTTAATCATTTTTTCATTATAATTTTTGCATGATTTTGTTATAAAATCTAAAAACACAAAAAAATTTCATAACGTGTGTACTCAAATCTTTGAACATTCTATAAAAAATTATGATAAGATGACTTGGTTTTCGATAAATTATTTTCGAAATATCCTTCGCCCAGTCAAAGTGCCTCTTAGGAGTAAACTGGGTGTTCACACCGTTTATATTTTGACTTTTGGAAACGACTCATCCGAGTCAGTTCCAAGATAGCTCAAAATAACCACACATATTCATAAAAATCTAATATCGAATGATTTGAGATTGATTAAAAGTTTTAAACAAAAACTAGTGGATTCTGGTCAATTTATTTTCGGTCCAGAATATGTGTGGTAATTTACCACCACCCTTTGTGAAGATAAGTAACTCATGATTTTTCATATTTTGATGAAGTAAAGCTATCTCAAAACTGAATCGGATGAGTCGTTTCCTAAAATAATAGTTACCTAAAGCCGAAATGTAAAAAGTGTGGACACCCTATTTCCTACCGAGAGTTGCTTTGGACAATCCTTTAAAAATTTGAAACCTACAAATTGTAAATTTTTTTTAAATTCCAGCTCTTTTACAAATGTTTGTTTACTAAAATTGCTATATACTATTTTTCAAAATTCAAAGGGTCTAACCCTATTTTTATAAACACATAGTCTTTCGCATCTTTCTGGGTATCATGCGCATTTTTCAAAAAATTCTACCCACGCATATTTTCGTGATTTTCAACATCCGAATGATTTTTTTTTGATTTTTAAATTAGTATTTATTTTACTGTTCTTTGTACAAAACTATCAACAACATGTAATCCTTTGATCAAAATCTCTCAATTCCTCCCGTTTTTTCTCATACCAGTCTGTGATATTCTTGAGCGCTGTAATATAAATTTATATCTCAACCCCCTGTGAAACAATGACTTGTAAAAATGATTACTTTTTTTTTGTAATATTGAAGTTCAACATTAGTCAACAGAAAATAAACTTTTAAAGAAAAAACTTGCATTTTATATTTTTAACACATTCAAAATAATAAAATAAATGTTCTATTCAAAATATGGGTCATTTATGACCACGCGGGGCGCTAAGTTTAAAACCAGCATTTGCTCACCACTGCCATTTGTGAAGATAATTAAGTCATGATTTCTCATATTTTGAATAGCAAATTGACTAAAAGAAATATGTCGGCGTCTTGCCGATACGACATTGGAATTACTACTGTACCAGATGAAAAAAGGGCCCCAGCCAAATGCAACATCGATTTGATAAGCACGGACTGTCTTTCTAAAACTTTCATTTAACTGATTCATCGTGCAGTTAAGGGGATTGTGAGGCTTCCAGCAATGTGATGGGGAAAATTAAGCCCTTTTTAAAACTCAGATAGCTTTTGTGAGAATTGAGGGGAGATGTATTTTTCAAATTGTATATGATATACAGTATATCCCTTTATCACTTTTTGCTTAGATTGCGTAGCCACAACTCATTTTAACGTGTGATTTTAGTTTTCTGCACGTGAAACCTTGGAAAAAAAATATGCGGTAGAAAATTTTTTTGGCTTCCTAGGCTGATTACGTGACCGGAAATCAGTCATCGAAATTGCTCAAAATGACCGAAAAAACGTTTTTTTTGCGAATTACCGGTAAACCGGTAATCATCGGAGGAAAAGAAAAAAATCCTGCATTACAAATTCGGTTAAGATTAAGATGCAAAAATCGTTTGTCGCTATCTAGTCTGGTTCTCTTAGAACAAATACCCCTTAAGTGGTCGTACCGAAAAAAAGCGACCTTTAGCGGACCTTAAGGGAGTACTGGTCGCATATAAAGACTCAGACATGAAATTTCTCAGATTAGTTTTAAAATGTTTTTTTTCTGAAAATAGGACATAACTAAGTTGATCGATGTCTTTTTGTTCAGTGGCTCATGAAAAACAGTATTTTCACATCGCGATCTTGAACATATTCCAGGGATTGTTTTCAATATTTTGGAAATTCTGCGAATGTTGAATCGCGGTTCCAAAAAGACGAGATACAAAAATGCAAATTGTCGAACTAGGGGTTTTGCGGCGTATCCTCAAGGCTGTATACATACCAGTTTTAGGTTTCTGCCGTCAAAATCCAGGGAGGGTAGTATTTTCCCCGAGGCAACCAAAATAGGCAAAAAACAGTTTTTGCTCATTAGCGCGGATGAAATTTTTTTTTAGTAAACTGAACTTAAGTTCTGCCAACGTCTCTGTGGCCATATAAAGCTATAAAAGTATTTTTTATCTTCAAAAGGAGGAGTAGGCTTTTGAAGTGAAATAGTGCCATTTTGAAGGTCGTTCTGATGGTCGGCCAATCAGAGGCCTTCGATTTGTTTTTGTAAGCAAGATTGATGTTTAATTATCTAGAACTAAATACAAATGTTGGTGCTGTTTCTAGTATGTCATTTAGGCGACGCTGAAACCTGTTTTGGCCTTAAATGCGACAGTACTCCCTTAACGCTTTAAGCAAAAGTGAATTATATGTAGTTCGTCGACTGCAAAAGTCAAAATTGATTAATTTCTAAAAAGATTTAACATCTACGTATAATGCATAAGAGACCTAATTGCTGCTTTTTTTCATTGAAGTTAAACTTCATATCCCACGTATCGAAATAAGAGTACATGTATGCGAAATTATTGCGTCAGAAATACAATTCTCTGTTAAATAATCTGATATTTGTTAAATTAATTCCATTCGCCGGAAATGGCAAACATACGCAAATGTTACATTTTTATACATGTTATCGAGAATGGTTATGCAGTTCACTGCCAACTAGAAAGCCAATGGAGATTTTTTTTCATCGACTACGTATCACCGGTCCGAGATCTCTTATAATATATTACTACATTATTATATCAATAATACAATAATTAGTAAATTCGTTGTTTGTCGTAGACGCCGTTTTTTTCGCAAAGTTTGCCAGACAGTTTAAAACGAAGGCAACGCACATTTTTTGGCAAGACAGAGATGAAAGAGGTTTGGCAGTAGCTCTTAACATGACGCACTCTCGAAATCGATACGTCCTGTTTAACGGACTTTACTGTAGGTATTTTCAGTATAAAATTTGAGAAAAAAACGAAACTCGTTTTTTCTTCCAGGAATTCATCGAAAATAGAAAAAGTCCAAGCAGTAAATGTGTAGATAATCGTGATTTAAGAATGAAGAACCATAAAAATATATCTTTTCGGCTGAAATTTTTTTTGGGTCAATTTACATTCGAATTTACAATATCTTCTTATCAATATTAAAAGAAATGTCTAGCGAAAAGTACTTTATTTTAGCATAACAAGACGCCACTACTACGATACGTATGTAATGTATGTTACATATCAATATATCATATCAAGGCATATTTTTTTGGTACAGTCTAGTACTTTTCGCTGGACAGTACTTCAATATTGATTGGACGCGTCCTGATAAACGGTCTTCACTGTAATACAATTTCTCTATTGGGCTTTTTTAGTTGGCAGTTGAATACGAAAAACCGTTTCTTGATATCATTTATGGTTTTCTCGTTATCGCAATAAGAAGGGTGGTGCTCTTCAAAAAAAACTAACTAAATGCAATTTTTATCTTATTCAATCAGAATAATCAGATCAAAATCAATGAGAATTCTCTCAATCACTATTTTATGCAGATCTACTGCGCGCCATTATTACATTGATTAGGCAGCCTAATTTAGGCTACAAAGTATTAAAAAAGGGGCAAAAATCTAAACAATTATGATATTGAAATACTTTCATTTATGGTTATTTTTTGCTTTGATTGTTATTATTTGTAATTTGAGACTATCCTATGTCTAGAATTTTAATTAAATTGAATATTTCTGCAAGCAAATCCGATATTCTAGAACTAGTTATTCGAAAGTAAAAATTTTTTTTTGCTCGCAATCAATTTCTTATGTGCTGAATGGTCGGATGCAAGAAAAATTATACCGAATTTGAGACTTTGTCGAAAATAACTACACCACATACTCAAACGTCCTGGACACTCATTGATTGTGAAAATTTTGTCAGGAAGTTTGAGAAAGTTCGTAGTTGAGAAACGTCAGGAATGTTTGTCATTACACTATTCCTTGGTCATTTTTATTTGAATTAGTTTTTTAGTTTTTTTCAACTTAAATGGGGTGGCAACAATCCAGGTAGATGGTAAATTCTTTCAGAGCGATATTCATATATGGATACAAAAAAATGTGAAATTATATTTTTTTTTTTTTATCTTCATAAAGTGTCATTTTGCAGTTTATATTTTCAATATTCTATAACACAATGACTTATCTGTAAATATTAAAAGCTTTATTTGCAACTTTGAACGTGTACCTCACTAGAATCGAATAACAAACTCGCAAAATTGCATCGCGTTTTTTAATAATTCATATTTTGTACATTGAATATATAAAATTGTTTTTTTATTGTATTATCTAGTTGTATATATGTACCCTAGATATCAATAATTTAAACCAATCATATTAAAAGTGCAGAGGTTTTTCCCAAAATATTTTGCATGCCAAATCGGAAAACGTGTCAGGACGTTTGGTAAATGTATCAATTAATATTTTGTCAGGACGTTTATGAAACTGTCAGGACGTTTGAGAAACCGTAGACGTTGTGGCAGACGTTTTGTGTCAGGACGTTTGAGTTTGTGGTGTACTGCACCCACAGATCCCTTGAATTCGAAAATGAGACGATTTTCATTTTTTTGACCGTATGAGTAGAAATACTGTTGTGTGCGTCTATAAGACACTCATACGACAATGTGGCAGAAATATGGGCAAAACCTAAGTTTTTTGAGTTTGGTCTGTCCCTCAATAAGGACAATATGGCAAAAATACTCAAAAGGGTCTTTTTTATAAAATATTTATAAATCACCTCTTTTTCGTAAAAGTATGAGTAAAGACCAAAAAAAGTCTTTATATTTTTTGGGAAAAATTCTGGTTTTTAAAATCTCGACAAAAATTTTAATTAAAGATTTGGAGTGGAGAATAAAGACAATATGGCAAACATTAGTTCAATATTAAAATTAACTTAAAATAAAATTGTGTACATAACACCAGGATTGTAAAAGGGATCCTCAATCTACCGAATAAGTATCATGTAGCGTCGAGACTTGAGGTGTTTGAAAACCATACTTTTATGAATTGAATAATATCATGGTTTCCAATCACCTCAAGTCTTCACTGTTCAAATATGGCCTCAACCCACCTTAGTTTACGACAAATCACTTTTGTCTCGACGCCCATTGAAACTCTCGCGGTTGGAGATACTAAGCTCACCGTCGTGAAGAGGACTATGACTTGATCATGCTTGACGTCTGGACAATAGCGACCATACCAACTCGCGTCTGAGGCATGTCTAAGCGAAATGTCAAATAAATAAAATGTCAAAAAATTTAACTTGAAAAAATCAAGTCCATCATTATGAAGGTACACCACCTTTTCAAACGTCCTGACAAAAATTGTAAAATCATAGGTTTCAGAAGGTGGTGTTATTAAAAGTGATGTTCGAGAAAAAAATTATCATGTCTACAAGCAACGTTTCCACGTGAAAAAATCGGTGTACATTTTTCATGCGAATTGAAAATTCCATTTTTCATGATGAGAAAAAGTTTGTAATCGCCAATAATTTCAATTTATGTATGGCGCCCTCAAGTGCAGTCAAGTGTTTGAGTGAGAATAATCAATCAAACTTTCCAGTTTTGTAAAAGTTTGTTTAAATTCAAGCACGGAAACACTCGGCGCGGTGCGTTTTATGATCAGATCAGAGATGCAAAATGATAAAAAAAACTTGCAACATCAAAGGAAATACAAATTGTGTTATACAGTACCTTCGCCTCAAAGTTATCCATGAACTTCATCTAAAATAGCTGATATTGAGCCACTTAATTTTTTATCTTGGAGCCCTTATTTGAAACACACGATTTATTCTAGCTTGAAACCATCTTTTTCAGACTAGATAACCCAATATGATATTTATATGATTTCGAAACTTTTGTTCTGTACTGTAATAAAACTTTAAAAAAGATTGTTACAGAATAAAATAAAAGGCGTTCTCTAAAATGTTGCCTGCATTTGAAAGTAATATGAGAATAAATAAGACGAGATACCTCTGTGACTGTGATATTGGCAAATACGTCTTATATTTACAGTTTCAAACTTGATCCCAGTCACGACTCGTGACTCACGAGATAGAAGAAATAACTCTTTTCACCACCATCTGGTGCCGGGTGTCAAAATTAAGAATTCCGAAAGAGTCCTCTCCGAAAGTTACCCCATAGAGTATATTTATAGATTATTATATGGTTTTAGTGCTGTTTTAACAGCATAAAACAAAAAATTGCATCCAAATAATGCATTTTCGGTCTGATGAGCAATTTCTGAAACTCACCAAAATTATGAAATTAAAAATAACGGGAACTTTTGGGGGTTTGTTCCGATATTCCGCTGGCCAAAATGGTACTTGCCCAAAATATTTTTGGTCTCTGTGATCTGAACCACACTCGTGCAGGTGAGGGTTAAAATCGCAATTTTTTTGAAAAAACATGATGTTACATTTTCGATTCAACACATTCGGTCTGTATAATTTTCAAGGATTTAACGAACCTATTGGCTATGATGCAAATGGTATACTTTTAAATTCATCACTTTACTGCGTAGAAACTGAGAGAGTTTCAGGAATAAGGCTTCATTGGCTTTGTGAAATGCTATTATACATAATATTCAGTCTGAAAATGTCACGACATTTTCCACTTTCCTATTTAATCAAAGTATTAGGAATTCTCTTAAACCCATTTCGCGTTTATATGAAAAACAACTACGTTCTTTTTTGCCATAAATTGGAAATCGCTAGCATATAATTTCCACCATTTTCATTGGCTGGCACAAATTATCTAACTGTATGAAAGATAACCCTACGAAAATTTCATTTCACGGTGAAAAGGGACGAACTGTATATTTTATTATAAATTTGTACAAAATTTTCATGATTTTCAGCATGCTATATTTTGTGTGTAATTTTTCACAACGGCAATTGTATAACTTATATGAAACCTTCAAATTACCAAATATATCAGCGAACGGGTTTTATTATTTTAGCAAAGGCGATCGAGTACTGCGACAGCGACGTGATTCTGGACATTAATTGGAAAAAGCCAAATTCTAGAATTTATCATTATGGGACAAACACTATAGAAATATTTGTCACGCAAAGTAACGGCAACACCGGCCGTAGTTTAGCCTTCGATCCTTATATTGGATTTCTGATGTTTAAGAAATTTAATTGTGGTGGAGACTTTTTCGCAGCTTTTTCTGATGGGAGAATTACCTGGGATATCATGGAGAAAACTGGAATCTACGATACAAAATGCCAACATTTTCATATTTATAAAAACAGAAATTTATCTTCGCTTACAATTCAATACAGGTAATATTTAACGTTGAAAAGTTAAATGCAATTCACTACGTACTCAGACGTCCTTACAGATATTATTGGACAATTGGTAAAAATAAGAGATTAAACTTAAATTTTAATTCGTTTTTTTTCAATATTTTAATAAAAAATAAGCCAAAAAATTCATGGGCTAAATTTAAAAAAAATTAGAAATTTTTGTGAAGAGAATTCCCGTAACCTTTTGAACGTCAATTAACTGGTGGATAACATAATTATCTTTTTAGAAGACTCAGTTAATCTGTTTCTTGATAATGAATGTAATTTTTCTTTGAAATAACATTTTTATTTCAAAATCGAAAAGTGACAGTTTCTTAGAGTTCCAAATTATTCGTTTAACAAGTTGCACGTAAGAGGAAAACTATTATAACTAGGGCAAAAATAGCTAGTCGATGAAAAAGTCATATTAATTGGAAAATTAAGAACCTATTTTAGTAGTTTTTGGCGCTGAAAACTTTCGTAAAAAAAGCCCTATTTATAACTCTACAATATTTATTTAACAAATGAGAGTTAATCCAGTTAATTTTTCGATGGTAATTGAAATTCAACTTAAATTCCAGAGAAAATATTGACCGAATTTTTGACGATAATCAAAATTCGATTGACAAAATAAAAGCAATTATTTTAGAAGTTGAATTCAATCGCATCAGAAAGAAAGTAATTTTTTCTCGAGGTATTCAATGCCGACGCCAACCCTGTCAAATTATTAACTATTTCAACAAAACAATTTAAGGTCGTTTGGATTTTCTGGAAGTGTTTCAGACACCACTGGAAATGCTAAAAAGGATCAATTTTATCTTTATATTCATGGCCTTGACAGCATACGTTGGGGTAAAAAAGATTGGGAAAATTGCTTGACAACTGCCAATATTGGCGATATGGAGGATATAACAAATGGAGTTGAAGTTGATTTTACTTCTTGTGCTGGTATTCAAAACCAACTGTAATTTTATTTGAATAAAAATATTAAGATTTGCAAGAAAAGTACTTACATCGGAAATATCTACAAAACTTGTTTAATTTATGTTAATTGTTGGTTCCAGCTACAGGTTTACTGCATTCTCAGCATACATAAACATTAACCCCCACTGCGTTTTGAATTTTTATTGAAGCGAGATATTTCAAACCGAATTACTACATTCAATAGCCAAGAAAGACCTCAATGATTTAATATCTTTTGATTTATTCCGGTGATATCCGAGTGTCAAGTTACACAAAAAAGTTTTGCTTTGACGAAGAAACATTGTACCTAGATGCCAAAAAATGAGCTTCACAATATGTGCGGTGTTCTCAGAACCGATATTTGAAATTTTTACTGGTCAATACCCAGTATTAACGGACTTCTAGTAAAAAATCTATAAACTTTTGGTCATTGAGTTTTTTTGGCTCTGAGAAATATCTTGCTTCCCTAAAAATAGCATGGAAGCAACCGTAAAAACAAGCTATGGAAGTTATTCTGTATAGCGGAAGCCCCCAAATTTTAAAAATTATCCGACCCAATCTTGGGCACCTAATAGATATATAATTTTGCATTGCCAGGAAATACAGTTAAAGTTTAATTTCTTCGGTATAAACTACTCGGTATACTTTTTCGAGTTTTCTTTCAGCCATTTCTCATAAGACTTGTTGTCAAGCTTTTGAAGTTATGGATGCATATCATCAATTTTCATGACAATGGTATGCGCCTAAATTTAATAATATAAGGGTGAAATCTATAGCAGGTGAAACTTCAAATATAACGAAGAGTATCTTCTCTCAACCGTTGATAAACTTGTCACTTAAAAAAATGACTTTTTCCTTTGACATAAACTAAATATAATGTTTAAAGAAAAATTAAAAAAAAACAAATAACCTGTAGTGAATGTGTTTTTTAGCTTTCATAAAAGGAAAAATCTTTTCTGCAGTGCGGGCATTTAAACCTGATCGAATTGCTTTTAAAAATTGAATATTGAGCAATAGATCTAATCAATTTGAAGTGAAAGTTGAACAGCGATTTTCAATCTTACGCAATATTTGTTTCATCCATTAAAAATATGCGGAATAATAAAAGGAGATCAAATTCACCGGCTGTACCAAAAGTTGGGAATTAACATCGGGAACAATGGCTTCAAGAATATTGAGTTGAATTGCTGTTTATTTTGCTTAACTTTCAGTTAACCTTCGGAGGCTCAAAGCTGATTATTCGGCTGAAAAAGGTCCGGAACAATTAAAAATATTAATCTTAATGTTCCATCAGCAATCGTTTGAATATTTTTCATCTTTGTTTTTGCCGATTTGTCTTTTTTTTTTCATCTGTATGCCGATTTTTATAAATTGGCTCACCGTTCGAAAAATTTAACTTTAATTTAAATTAAGTCAATTTTCAAGAAAGAATTTCAAAAAAAAAATTTGTTAGCTATACGTAAAACTTATGTAATTAATTCACGAGTGAATTATTGAAATTTCCCTTCTCGGCAAATAAAAAGCTCGGATCATAAAAAATAATATGTGACAGATCCGAATATCAAACTTTTTTGACCGATTGCATTCAAAAGACATCATGAAATACAATAACAACACAATACTGCTGAATTTTCGAAGAAATAAATAAGTTTTTTTGTACCCTTAATCCGTTTATTGCCCTTTGGTAAAGATTTGGGCCCTAAAATGCGGGGGTTGGAAACGGTGGCAGGACAATTCGGGGGGATTGTTTGCCCCCCNATTTCAATAACCAGGCAGCATCCAACAATAGCAAATTTTGTGTTGTAGTCCCTTTTGTAGACATACAATTTATTATTTTCTTCGATATGAAAAAAAGGATATTTTTTCTCAGATAACGTCACGGTTTGCAGCAAAAACTCAGAAATTCTAGATTTTTTTTGAGAAGGCTCAATTGCTGAAATGTCACATTTTGGATCCGACTGATCAAAGCTGCAGTTGATACCTGTGCCACACATTGGATTTGTATGAGATGAAAATTCATCAAATATGGAATCTGGCTCCATTTTTAGTGAAACTGTTATCTTATCTGATCGAACAAACAAAAATATTTTTAATTTATACATTTATGCATCTACAGACATCTGCCCCCGAATTATCCAAAAAATACCTTTTTTTGGAGAATTCGGGGTCAAAAACAACAAATTTCAAATCCCCCCAATTTTTGTAAATAAGGCATTTATTTGTAAAGTTCGGGGGCAAATGACTAACAAATTTCAAATCCCCCCGAATTATCGTGAAAGACATGCCCCCGAATTATTCCTGAAAATTAAGAATTCGGGGGGAAATTTTTGTTGTTGTTTGCCCCCGAATTGACCCCTTACCTTGGAAACGGGGATGATTGATGTCTATTTTTATTATTTTTCAACTAAGGCCAGCAGCTGCGAGATTATTACGTAATGTGCGAGAATCTTTGATTGTCTGGTTACCAGAATTAAAATCTGGCCCTGGGTCGATCAAGATTTATCTCAGATGCTGCCGCTTGAGAGCGCGCGGAATCTCGGGTCTGAATTTAATTCAACCTCGAAAGAAAATACGAGAACTTCGTACATGAAGCATTTTTGAAGTCTCCAATTTTCTGTCGCTACTAAGTTTTATTAAAAAGTGTAAATGAGTTATTAATTGTCAAAATTCTCCTTTAATTGTCGAAAAGTTGGTCCAACAAACTATAATAAAACTTTACTCTTTAGCTGCATTTTAAGACCTTAAAAATAACCTTAAAAAACTTTAAAATTCAAAGTAGAAAATTTTGATCAATAATTTTAAATTTATACTGTATTAAAAGTTGAAATAATTAATCAAAAAATTAAAACTTTGATATAAAAATATGAAAACAAAAAAGAACATCAATTATTTTGCTCAAAATGAACTTGAAGTCCAATATTAGGATAAATTTGAACTATTATTATCTTATGTAAAGTTTAATCAAAAATAAAATGAAATAATCCAAAATATAAAATTTTCTTCAATAAGAAAATTGTGTCCAGAAATAAGAATTGTAGCTTGAAAAGAAATTTCATATTTGAACGATTCAAGAACCATTAAAATTATTTCAAAATAAGAACCAAATGTCAAAAACTAATGAAATTTTGAAAAAGTTGAAAAAATTCAAAAATATTATTTGCTATTTTTGAATTTTTTTATAACTTATAACGTTGTTTTCAATTTTTCGAGTGCAGTTTCTGAGGAACTAAGTATCAAAAAGGTAAGCAACTATTTTTGAAGCATGTAGGATAACTGTGCAGGATTTTGGCAGTACCACTCAGATCATCAGATTATTCAACCTTAGCTCAGATAATGATATGTAGTAGGCCACCAAAAAATCACTGAAAAAGCCTACGTCTCATTCATTTTACATGAAATTTGTTTCTTATCTGGCATGCGGGCTTAATATATAAATACGAAAGCACTCTGAGGCCATTTTTTCAATTTAAGCCTCAAAGTTGTAAAAAATCCAATTGAGAGCATTTTGAAAGGCTCAATAAAAAGCCCGGGTTATCTCAAAACGATAGTTTATATATTTTCTGACTGCTTTTTAAAAAATCATAACATGTTCATTTGTCATTTTTTGTCGACTTTTCTTAGAAATATTATGAAAAATTTTCGCAAATCAAGTCCAAAATTTTTAATTAATGATTTTTTAACTTATTCTTGAAAAATCAGACGGAATCAGTTGTGTGGGAGGTCAATCGAATATTGTTTCTGAACTACTGATGAAATTACAACACTTGCTTGTAACCAGTTTGTGCCATTTGGCACGCAATGTACACCAATGTTTAAAGCTTTTGGGGTGTTCCCGAGAGATTCACGCTTAACCAATCAGAGCGCGACTTGGTTAGTTATTTAAGGGGCGTTTCAATCTCCCCGGGAAAACCCAAAGCTAACACTTCGGTAGAAATTTTATTATTTTCCAAAAACTCATTTAAATTTCGGGTGTTATAGGTTCTTTTTTTTCAAAACAGAAGATTTTTTAAATATTAACGCAATTGAAGTCAATTTTTCGATTTTTTAATATTTAAACGCAATTGAAGGTCAATTTTTTCCCTTAAAAGCTGTTTTTCTCTTTTTTTCATGGAAAAAAACTTTCATATTAAAGAAAATGTTTTCATATGGATAATGATTCTCCCACTAATTAGCGCATTACACCCGATAATGCCTGAATTTTATTTATATGGCCTTAAAAAAATCTCACATTGGGTTAAGTTGGAAATGGAGTTATAATGAAAAGTGTTTTTTGATATTTTTACAGAAACTTAGTTATGTTGAGAAATTAAAAATATAAACATTTGCAAGAATGAACACTTTTATTGAAGATAAAAAATATTTTCACATTTTCTTTTCTTTCATAAATCACTCCGAAAAAATGTACCAATCTGCCACATCGCTATTACCCCCTTAAACCGAATCTAAATGATCAATGCAAGCATCGTCACTTCTCCCTATTCTGAAGGTGGGCATAAAAATCAGTTTATTAACCTCACTATTCTAATCCTGCATTAAAAAATTTCAAATGTAAAATTTGCAGGTTTTTAAAGTTTCGATTATTTATTAATCATCTTAAGAATGAGAACAGAAAAATAATTTTAAACAACGTCGAGTATTTGGAACAAAAAATAATTTGGCAATCAGGCTCTCAAATTAAAACTGTTCTAGACTTTGTATTTTTTGTATACTTGAAACTTAACTCGTACACTCTATTTCCGGCAAGTAGTGACCATTTTCCGTTGTTTCTTTATTATTTAACTTAAAGTCTAGAAAATTTCTATTTTAGTCGAGTCTACGAGTTAATATTCACTTTTTAAAAACAGCTCGATATTGCGAACCGCAAAACGTTGCAGTGAATAAATAAAATTTATTTATTTAAATTTGAAATTATGTTCAATTATCGGAACTTTTATTTAATTATCGGGAATATATTAATGAAAAATGTTGAAGAAAATATTATTTTCAATAAAAAACTCGCTAATTTTATCTATAATTTAGAATTTTGTTAAACTAATTTTAAATGTATTAAAAAAATGGAGATTGGAGATCTTATTAAATAAATGACAATTTTATTTACATTGGATATTTCAATTGTATATTTTTTTTCTAGAACATGCAAAAAACAGCCATTTTTTTGGACATCACGCCTCGAAAAATCTATCTCCTCCCAGGTTAAATTTCCAAATTAGCTCAAAATTTTGCAAAAGCTAGTACCAAACAAATAGAAACTTTACAGTGGGATTTTTTGCTATTTCGACCAAAAACTCAAAATTTGAATTTTTCAAGGTCACGTAGAAAAATTTCCGTAAAAAATGGGCTTCGATTTTTCGAAAGTAGTCTCAAAAGATGGCTGGGGAAACACTTAAAAGAAAGTTGGCTTACGTCAACCCGATATTTTGAAGTTTTATTGGTCAAATTTACACAAAAGGTATTTTTGAACATAATTTTGGGAGAAATACTTGAAAAAAATCGAAAAAAATTCGAAAAATTTTCGGAAAATTTGTAGAATAATCTTGGTGGCCCAAAACTCAAAGCTTCCTAAGTGCCCTAGTTTACATTATGGAGGACAACCTTCGGAATCATCGATTTATCTTTTGTGTTCATTTTTGAAAAAGCCGCAGCTTCAAAATTTCAAATAATAAAAATTATTCCCGAAATATTTAATATTCATTTTGAGAAATTGACCGTCAAAACCAACATTTTGAAAACCATGTGGTACTGAGTGAACGTTAATTCTTACGGTTTATTTTTGAACAATATTTTCTGTGGCTCATATAGAGTACATGTATATTTTTGAAATGTGCAAAATATTCTCTAATGCAAAAAGTGATGTTAAATAAACTTGATTTAAAGTCATGAAACCAAAAAATAACCTGAGTTTTATCAAAAAACATTTTTTATCTGATATTTCGATTTTATTCATCATTATCAAAGATGTGAGGTTCTTTACAGGATTTCAAGCTCAACACAAACCACATATAATAAACAATTTGCTAAAATCTTGAGAATAATGACAGAGAAAAAAATAAAATTACATGTTGCATTTTGATGCAGTAATAAAGTTTTTCTTTTACTAAAAAGTTTGAGTTTTATTGAATTGTCACATTTTCATTGTTGCTGGCGAAATAGCAAAACTATAAAACGTGAGCGGAACAAGGACTCAAATGAAACACGTGCTTTTCAATGAAAAAAATTGGAATCATTTGTAGAAAATAATAAGAAGCATTGGAGAGTCCGCACTTGCAGTCTTTTATTATAATTCTTTATTATATTGTTTGATCTTTACGATGAAAAGTTATTATCGAATTAATAAAATAGATTCTCGAAAATCGAAATATTTGTGAAAAATATAGTTAGACGGATTTTTCGACTTTTTATAAACATTAAGGCCAAAATCATGGGTTGAAAAATTATGAACAATTGCAAAACCCTAGCCATATCTGTCATTTGCTTGGACCTTTTCTTCGGGCAATTTGTAGTTCTTTCAGTTTTTCGACAAAAAGTTTAATTTCAATTTGAACTGAAGCAACTTTTGTCCTTTAACGCTTTATAAGTTAATTTGTAATATCTTTACCCGTGAAAATTTTGTAGGATAAATTCCGTGAAATAATTCTGCTTCACATCTCTGCTAATGTCTTATGTTTGATCCAGAATCAATATATCCGATGCAAAATTCAATCCGTTTGAATTGCAAATTTTGTGGGTTTATCGCGGGCTAAATTCCTTAAAACCTTACAAAATGTTATAATTCATATCCAATGTAATCGTTTTTTAAAAAAATGTGTCAGACACTAGAAATTAAACTCGGAAAAGTTCATTTTAAGTTCCCCGTCTACGAATATTTACACTTCATCCAGGCATCATTGAGATGATCTGAAAAATATAAGATTTTGCGAAAGAAATTTGAGTCATAGTAATTTGTGCTTTGAATTTTATTTTTATATTTCCGATGTATATAATAAAAGATAATATTACAGAACAAATTGTAAGAGTTTAAGCTAGAAGTCGGGTTTGGCCATCGTGACAATGGCAGTCGGCAGTCCATGATAGTAACTTATGTTATCTGCCGGCGTCTCATTCGGTGATAATTTGCTAGCTTGAACGCGGCTAAGATTGCTGCAATGTCCGGTCCTACCAGAGTGTTGCTTATTGATGGTTGGGCGATCACTGATGGCATGCTCGATCACTGATGGCATGGCGATCACTGATGACATGTCGATCACCGATGGCATGGCGATCATTGAGTCCATGTCCATACCTAGGGTGTCTCTGTGCCGCTGCCTTCATGGTTTATCTGGTTGCTCACTTGTGGTATTTGGTTGGAAACTGTGGTGTTTGGTTTGAAACTTGTGGTGTTTGGTTGGAAACTTGTGCTATTTGGTTGGAAACTTGTGGTGTTTGGTTGCTTATTTGTGCTTCTTGTGATCCTCCTTGGATATGTTATCAAGAACTGCGGCAGAGATGGCAACAATTAATGTGGCGAAAATTTTCATGTTTGAGAGTTTTTTGTACTTTAACTGATTCAAGATAATTTTTGTGGTAGTAATCTTCGGTTTTATATGATTATAATCAGTCCATTATTATGAGTCTAGTTCTGCACCGCTTGGTGGATGGATGGCTATCATTCGATGTAACGCCACTGCGGATTGAAATCATTTATTAAAAAGATTTCGGCAATCTTGACCTAGTTTTTCATCTCAACAACCGAAAATAGGTTAAAGTTTTTTCTTTCAAACTGATCTTATTTTTAAGATGCTATATCGCCATTTTTGAAATTTGCAAGATGAAAAATTGTCAAATGTTTTGCCGCAAGCGTATTGAATACATAAACTCGAAATATTCTGCTTATCTTGGAATTTTTGGTCTTAATCGCCGAAATAGATTTTGCGACAAAAATTCATTTTTGACTTCAATTCTCATGCATTGTTTTCATTTATAACAATAAGTTTATTGGAAACAAAGCTTTTTATGTGAGTTATCATAATGTTCATGAGATTTGTGCGCCGAACGTTGGAAGCAAGTCTAACGCCTATGAAAAAGCAAAGGTTAACCGTTGCTTTGAAAAAGTTTGAGTTGAGGTGTTGCGGTTGGAAAGGCAACTGTATAAGAAAACCGAATTTTTAAATCTTCCTGATTATAAATATTTAATGGTTTTCCTAATTGGTCTCATTATCAACAATCAACTTTCATCACTGCATGTTTTTAAAACTTTAATGATGCTATTTTGATAATAACCAATATAATAAGACCTTGGTGGCCCAAAACAAAGCTTCCCTAAGTGCCCTAGTTTACATTATGGAGACAACTTCGGACATCCTACTTCGAAGGCGATTTTAAGACTCGAATACTGTGAAATTACAAATTCGATTTATCTTTTGTTTCATTTTTGAAAAGCCGCAGCTTCAAAATTTTCAAATAATAAAAATATTCCCGAAATATTATATTCATTTTGAGAAATTGACCGTCAAAACCAACATTTTGAAAAACCATGTGGTACTGAGTGCAGGGATGGGCGTCCGAGCTAAATATCTGCTCAGAAAGTACCGAGCAGGTCCGAGCAAACCGATCAGATCGGGTTTTTTTCCGAACCGATCCGATCGATCAACGTTTTTTCAATCGGTGTCCGAACCGAACGATCCGATCTTCAAATTTTGAGATTTGTTCCGAGCAGATCGAACCGATCACATCCGATCACAAAATGTCCGATTCTGATCGGATATGTGATCGGATCGGATACTTTTTGCGCACCGTGAAGCTAATAATTCAAAATTAAATGCTTTAAAAAGCGTGTTTTTTATCATTAATTTTCATAAAAGGATATATTTATACTGATTTCAAATTATTATGTTCAAAAATGACGGATAATTTCTTTCAAATAGGACAAGTAAGGCGTTTTATTTTATCACGGATTTCAAAAAATAATTTTTTTCGAATTTAATAATAATCCTAAAAGATTTTCGAAAAGTTTCCAATTACAGGGTAGGCCGATATCGCCGGAACAACCTACGCAATTTCACGATTTTAGCTCAATAATTAGATTGTCAATATCGATGAATGTGCCGATATCGCCAAATGTGCCATTCATCGCTTTTTTTGAGATTTTATATTTCAAACTATGTTGTGGACGTCATGAATGACGTCATTTAAAAAAATTGAATTTCCATTTTCTTCCAACTTTTCTAGGATGCGTTTGATAAAGTAATTAATTTTACAATTAATGGTGAACATTCATTTGAACCTATTAAAAACTATATAAAATAAATTACAAATCGGCATATGACGTAATTTCCACTGCCTAACGTTTTTTATATTGTTGAGCAATATTTTTATTTCTATTCCATATCGCCGAATTTGCCAATATCGCCGAAATTTTAGCACCTCGAAATATAGTGTTGAGCCGTTAGTTATCAATTTTCATTCGCAATAATTTTTTTTCTGATTCTTTGAAGAATAATTGAAAAATAAAAGTGTCCGACATTGAGATTGTCATTCGTTAAATTGGAGCAATAAGAATCGACTATATAGTAGTACCAGAATGATGCGCATTCAGCTGTTTTCTAGGAAACCGTATTATGAACTATAACTTATAGTCTATGGTCACCACAGATGCTGCTGGAGCGAAAATGAAGATAATTTTTTGTATTTTCTGCTAATTTTGACGTAAATTGCTTTCACGCTTCAAATTTGCCTTATTATCATTATTATTTTTTGAAATTGTACATTTATTTTTTCTGTTTTCTTGAATAATAAAAAATTTAACAATGAGCTATATATGGAGATTCTGATTGGTCTTTATTCAGCCCAATCAAGATTGCCAATTTGGATGACCAAAACATGCGCATAAAGTCGATTTTTGGGAGGTAATAAAGAACTTTGTGACTAGGATGCCCATAGGTGGCGCTAGAGCCGATTTAATTATATTTGAGGCCGGAAAAAGAATTTTTTGTACGAAAAAATGTGCCAAAGAGGCTGTTCTCTAGAAACTTTATTGTTATTAGCCTAGGGTTAGCCACTAGGGATTTCTCGATTTTAAGTTGGCCATACAAATAATTTACCTATACTAATACGTTTTCGACCTAACTGAGAAAAATATGACCATGAATAATTTGTCAGACCACTACTAGGTGGCGTAAATTGTGTTTTAAATATCAATCCGTGAACTTTATTGAAAAGTACCTTGGGAAACCCGGGAACGTTCCTCACTATGCTTATCAATGCGAAATAAAAAATAACTTTGAAAAAAAAATATCTAATTTTGTGGGATTTTTGTGTGATTTTTTTCTAAGAAAAACTGAAAAAAAACTCAATAATTATTAATGGGTGATAAAATCTTGTCTCTACATACGATTTTTTTTAATTTTCTTGCCTCAGCCATAAAACTTATTAACCTCTCTGAACAAATGAAAAAAATTCATTTTCAAAACCAAAAATTTGACAAAAAAATAATAAATTTTTTAATAGTAAAGTTGAAGTGGTGCCCTTGTCTTATAAGAGGTAATTAGCAAACGCAGATACAATTATTATTAATAAGAACAACCCTATCGGTCTGGTTTGTGTCGTTAAAGTCAATACACTGTAGCTGAGTTCAAACTTTTTTCGAGAACAAAAAAATCATCAATAGTTTCTGGATAACCTGGGATTTTTTTATTTTTTAAAAAAACTTGGAAAAAAAGTTAAAATTTCAAGTGATGCAAAATCAAGCTTTTGTATATGATTTGCCTGAATTGGTTTGTTGTCGCACCCAAAAACTTATGCTCTTTTTATAGACAAAAAATTCAAACATATTGAAAAAAATTCCCCAAAAAAGGATTTTTTGTCAAAAAATGTAAACCCAAAAATGTGTTAACTTTCGATCCCATATTGGTTTCGCCAATTTTTGGATGTCAAGATGACTACAATAACCCGGGGCACTCGTAAATATTTTTAAGAAATCAAAGGGGGAAAAATACAGCTCAAAAATCGGCCGAAACAGATAAAAGGATTCTATGTTTTTTTTAATTTAATTTTGTCGAAAAATGAGCTCCAAATAGGCTCAAGGCCAATAAAACGAATATTCTAGGGTTTTTTATTTAATTTTGTTGAAAATGAGCCCCAATCGGCCGAAGGCAGATAAAGGAAGATATTATAATTTTATAATTGATTTTGTTGAAACTGAGCCGAAAATCGCCGAAAGGCCGATAACGAAGAATTGGTGTTTTTATTCAAATTTGTTGAAAAATCGGACCAAAAATCGGCCGAAGCAANATGGAGGACAACTTCGGACATCCTACTTCGAAGGCGATTTTAAGACAAGAATACTGTGAAAATTACAAATTCGATTTATCTTTTGTTTCATTTTTGAAAAGCCGCAGCTTCAAAATTTTCAAATAATAAAAATTATTCCCGAAATATTTATATTCATTTTGAGAAATTGACCGTCAAAACCAACATTTTGAAAACCATGTGGTACTGAGTGAACGTTAATTCTTACGGTTTATTTTTGAACAATATTTTCTGTGGCTCATATAGAGTACATGTATATTTTTGAAATGTGCAAAATATTCTCTAATGCAAAAAGTGATGTTAAAATAACTTGATTTAAAGTCATGAAACCAAAATAAATAACCTGAGTTTTATCAAAAACATTTTATCTGATATTTCGATTTATTCATCATTATCAAGAGTTGAGGTTCTTTACAGGATTTCAGCTCAACACAAACACATATAATAAACAATTTGCTAAAAAATCTTTAGAATAATGACAGAGAAAAAAATAAATTACATGTTGCATTTTGATGCAGTAATAAAGTTTTTCTTTACTAAAAAGTTTGAGTTTATTGAATTGTCACATTTCATTGTTGCTGGCGAAATAGCAAAACTATCAACGTGAGCGAACAAAGGACTGAAATGAAACACGTGCTTTTCAATGAAAAAATTGGAATCATTTGTAGAAATAATAAGAAGCATTGGAGAGTCCGCACTTGCAGTCTTTTATTATAATTCTTTATTATATGTTTGATATTTTACGATGAAAAGGTTATTATCGAATTAATAAAATAGATCTCGAAAATCGAAATATTTGTGAAAAATATAGTTAGACGGATTTTTTCGACTTCTATCAAACATAAGGCCAAAATCATGGGTTGAAAAATATTGAACAAATGCAAAACCCTAGCCATATCTGTCATTTGCTTGGACCTTTTCTTCGGGCAATTTGTAGTTCTTTCAGTTTTCGACAAAAGTTTAATTTCAATTTGAACTGAAGCAACTTTGTCTTTAACGCTTTATAAGTTAATTTGTAAATATCTTTACCCGTGAAAATTTTGAGGATAATCCGTGAAAATAATTCCTGCTTCACATCTCTGCTAATGTCTTATGTTTTGATCCAGAATCATATATCGATGCAAAATTCAATCCGTTTGAATTGCAAATTTTGTGGGTTTATCGCGGGCTAAAATCCTTAAAACCTTACAAAATGTTATAATTCATCCAATGTAATCGTTTTTTAAAAAAGTGTCAGACACTAGAAATTAAACTCGGAAAACGTCATTTTAAGTTTCCCCGTCTACGAATATTTTACACTTCTCCAGGCATCATTGAGATGATCTGAAAAATATTAAGATGTTTGCGAAAGAAAATGTTGAGTCAGATAATTTGTGCTTTGAATTTATTTTTATATTTCCGATGGTATATAATTAGGGCGCAGCGGTAACACCTACAGAGAAACTACGATAGTTGATAACGTTTCATTGACATCACGGGGGTTGTTGCCAGAAAAAACGATTCCTGTGGAGAAAAAAAAGAATTCGGCCATCTAGTGGTCAGAATGAGTTTTCAAACGCTACATTCAAGCACTAACTTGGTTTTAGTATTATAAACTCATTAAATCTTATTTAAGAATAAGGGTCATAGTCACAAAAAAATTTGCTAGATTTTGAAAAAAAAATTTTTGAAAAAAAAAATTTTTTGGAATTTTTTGAAAATTTTATTTTGTCATTTCGAAGGAATTTTTTTTGTGTTGGATTTTTATTGTATCTAAAAACGCGTGGCAAAAAATTTTTTTAAAATTTTTTTTTCTACCAAAAACCAAAAAAAATACTCAAAAAAATTTTTAGAAATATTTTTTTGAAAATATATTCGATTTTTTTAATTTTGTCTAAAAAGGTCATCACAAATGATTTGAATTACAATTATTTTTGCTGAATACTTGATAAAAGATTCTCAAGAAATAATGTGGGTGAATATGATTATTAATCGAAGATGACTCCACGAGCAAGTAAAAAACCTGCAAAGAAAACCTGCGACCTGGAATTAATCTTACATAAAAATTTTAAATTTTTCGAAAATTTATTATTAGCGGACAATGTTCGCAGGCGTTCTTTCGCGTTTAAGCTTTCTGAATCTATTCGATTTATCATCTCGGGTATACTGTCTTCGTGACTTTTTGATGCATATTTAAAGTTGCTCGATCTTGTTGAAGAAAGAGCATGCTGCCATTCCGGATAAATTTATTTGCTTTAGCCGTATGCAGCCCTCAATTGGTGTAAATTTGGGACATTGTCCAATTTTTAGGGATACTGTTTTAATAAGTTTTTTGCGGTTTAATAAAAACGATACTTAGGACATTCTGACCAAATAAAAACATTTTGATTGTTTGAGAATACATATAATTAATTAAGAGTATATTTAAAAATTGTTTATTTTTTGACGTTTCAGGCTAAAGCGCTAAAAAGTTTAATTTTATCTTATCATGTTGTAATTCAAAATACTGCTATAATAGTAATTAATTTAATACATAATTAATAGTTAATTAATAGCTCCGACTATATTAATTTTTCAATTTTTTAAGAGTTCGAAGCGACTCAGTCTTTGCGATTATTTGTGGAATAAGTCCGAATTTTTGATGAGGAGTCCCATTGACATGGATTTGTCCGCGAAATTTATCTAAGGCCGCTTTAGAAAATTTTGAGCATTTTTGTAAATTCAGTTGACGTTGTTTATTAATAACATTTTATAAAAATTGCAAAATATTTTCAATTTCTGAGTATTTGAAAAAATTTTGGTAGGAAACTTCAAAATTTTTTTTTTGGGAAGTTTTTAGAGCATTTAAAAAATAAAAAAAAAATTTTCAAAAATTATTTTTCAAAAAATTTTCTGAGTATTTGAAAAAATTTTGGTAGAAAAATTTTGTCAAAAAAAAATTTTTTGTGGAGTTTTTAGAGCATTTTAAAAAAAATGAAAACAATATTTTTCAATTTTCAAAAAAATTAAACTTAGCTCTCAAATGCGTAGGCGGAACACTTTATAAGCTGAAAAACTATTTTTGGCCAATACCTATGAATACCTTTTTTTGAATTTTTCATTTTATTCCAGAATTTCAAAGCTTTCAGAATGCGCATAGTTGAGAACCATGCGCGAGACTGCGGAAAAAATTGCAAATGCGATGTAATATTTTACGTTCATTTTTCCCTGGCCAAAAATGCCGAAATTCCAAAAAATATTTCAATTTTATTTCGTCGTAGTTTTGTCCAGATATTTTTTTCCGTTTGTGTCTCATTATTATTTATTTAAAAATTAGAAATTTGACCGCTGCGCTCACCTATATATAATAAATAGAGAATATTACAGAAAGCAATTGTAAGAGTTTAAGCTAGAAGTCTGGTTTGGCCATCGTGACAATGGCAGTCGGCCAGTCCATGATAGTAACTTATGTTTATCTGCGGCGTCTCATTCGGTGAATTATTTGCTAGCTTGAACGCGGCTAAGATTGCTGCAATGTCCGGTCCTACCAGAGTGTTGCTTATTGATGGTTGGCGATCACTGATGGCATGTCGATCACTGATGGCATGGCGATCACTGATGACATGTCGATCACCGATGCATGGCGATCATTGAGTCCATGTCCATACCTAGGGTGTCACTGTGCCGCTGCCTTATGGTTTATTCTGGTTGTCCACTGTTGTATGTGGTTGGAAACTTGTGGTGTTTGGTTGCTTTATTTGTGCTTCTTGTGATCCTCCTTGGATATGTTTATCAAGAACTGCGGCAGAGATGGCAACAATTAATGTGGCGAAAATTTCATGTTGAGAGTTTTTTGTACTTTAACTGATTCAAGATAATTTTGTGGTAGTAATCTTCGGTTTTATATGATTATAATCAGTCCATTATTATGAGTCTAGTTCTGCACCGCTGGTGGATGGATGGCTATCATTCGATGTAACGCCACATGCGGATTGAAACATTTATTAAAGATTTCGGCAATCTTGACCTAGTTTTTCATCTCAACAACCGAAAATAGGTTAAAGTTTTTTTCTTTCAAACTGATCTTATTTTTAAGATGCTATATCGCCATTTTTGAAATTTGCAAGATGAAAAATTGTCAAATGTTATGCCGCAAGCGTATTGAATACATAAACTCGAAATATTTTGCTATCTTGGAATTTTTGGTCTTTATCGCCGAAATAGATTTTGCGACAAAAAATTCATTTGACTTCAATTCTATGCATTGTTTTCATTATAAACAATAAGTTTATTGGAAACAAAGCTTTTTATGTGAGTTATCCATAATGTTCATGAGATTTTGTGCGCCGAACGTTGGAAGCAAGTCTAACGCCTATGAAAAAGCAAAAGGTTAACCGTTGCTTTGAAAAAGTTTGAGTTGAAGGTGTTGCGGTAGGAAAGCGAAACTGTATAAGAAAACCGAATTTTTAAATCTTCCTGATTATAAAATATTTAAATGGTTTCCTAATTGGTCTCATTATCAACAATCAACTTTCATCACTGCATGTTTTTAAAACTTTTAATGATGTATTTTGATAATAACCAATATAATAAGACCTTGGTGGCCCAAACTCAAAGCTTCCCTAAGTGCCCTAGTTACATATGAGGACAACCTCGGACATCCTACTTCGAAGGCGATTTTAAGACTCGAATACTGTGAAAATTACAAATTCGATTTATCTTTTGTTTCATTTTTGAAAAGCCGCAGCTTCAAAATTTCAAATAATAAAAATTATTCCCGAAATATTTATTATTCATTTTGAGAAATTACCGTCAAAACCAACATTTTGAAAACCATGTGTACTGAGTGAAGGCGATTTAAAGACTCGAATACTGTGATGATTACAAATCAAAATCTAAAGGCAAAAAATTTTCGGGAGCCAAAACAGCGCAGAAATAACATCGTCACAGACCTTAAATTCATATATGTCATAGAGTTTGCAATTTTATTTCCAGAAATATAGTTGAAAATTTTATCGATGAGCCGTTCGAAAGTTATTTATTCCTACTTTTTTTTAGGATTTTCGTCAAAATTTCTTAAAAATTAATTGTGTGAAAAACGATACATAATATCGAAATTCTGAGGAAGCAAGTTTTTAGAAAGTATTTGAGGATTCTTTTGAATAAGTTTATTACTGAAGTCTCTTTACGAAGAATAATTTTTCACAAGGGATTATGAAACTCAAAATAATGAAAAAAAAATATTTTTCAAAAAATTATTTTCGAAAGAATTGAACGGCAATTTATCCAAATAGAGGCGACAAAGACAAATCGATCAAATATAGAACAAAGGTAGTACTGATTTTGAGTTTCAGCTGATTAGCAATATTTTTCACATTAACTGCATATATTTCGACGCGCCGGCGATATGAATAATTGTTTTGTAAGCGATCAAGATATCATATTTTAAATTTGAGACCAGCTTCAAGAGCTTAAGTTTCCACTCCTAAATTGTAACTTATATGTCATTGTAAAAATGTATGTTTTTCAAGAATACAAGGTAGTGAACCTCCTTTCTCTCGCAGTTATCAGTTTACTAACTTCGAAATTTAAAAATGTCACGTGTTGTTAACTTAATTTTATCTTTGATCTCAATCAGTGACAAATAAGTTAAATTGATATCTTTCCCAGTTTTCCCGTGATAAGCGCTCAAAGATTGCCTTTAGATAGGCTTTTGGGTGTGGGCGACAGTTCCGTTTCTGAGTGTGAGGAGGTTAAGTACATAAAAAGAATAAGTCATTTAGCATTCGTCTTATTATATTGGTTATTATCAAAATAGCATCATTAAAAGTTTTAAAAACATGCAGTGATGTAAGTTTATTGTTGATAATGAGACCAATCAGGAAAACCATTTAAATATTTTATAATCAGGAAGATTTAAAAATTCGGTTATCTTATATAGTTCTGCTTTCCTAACCGCAACACCTTCAACTCAAACTTTTTCAAAGCAATGGTTAACCTTTTGCTTTTTCATAGCCGTTAGACTTGCTTTTAACGTTCGGCGCACAAAATCTCATGAAAATTATGTTTAACTCACAGAAAAAGCTTTGTTTCCAATAAACTTATTGTTTTAAATGAAAACAATGCATGAGAATTGAAGTCAAAAATGAATTTTTTGTCGCAAAATCTATTTCGGCGAATAAGACCAAAAATTCCAAGATAAGCAGAATATTTCGAGTTTATGTATTCAATACGCTTGCGGCATAACATTTGACAATTTTTCATCTTGCAAATTTCAAAAATGGCGATAAAGCATCTTAAAAATAAGATCAGTTTGGGAGAAAAAAACTTCAACCTACAGCCTGAGTTTTCTCGTTTACCGCATTTTTTTTATGCGGTCGGTAAGACAGACGTATTAAATTTCACTTCAATTTGAGATAATCGATGAGTCAATTTTAACACGTGATTTGCCGCGTTTTGTTTATTCCTAATCCTCCGCGTATTTTTTTTATCAAACCCCGCAGTTTTTTATTCAAAAACTCCGACGTTTTTTAGTCAAACCCCGCGTTTTTTTCATGCAAAACTTCTGTCTAGGTACTGAACAAACTTTTGTGTGAAAGTTCAAACATTTTTGATAGTCGAAAAAATCGCAAAAACCACTAAGCCGGATTTATTTTATTACACACATAACCTTATTTTTCTATAAACGTTTATTTACTTTTCAACATTTTTAATGCACACTGAAAAAGGTTAAGACATTTGACATATTATTGTATTTAAAATAATTGTTTTCGCGATAAATATGTGTTTTGCTTTCAATCTATGTGCATAAGAAACTGTGTGGTTTTCATGGTAGTGTGCATGGATATTTTCATTCGGGGACGTTTGAGTCTAAAGTACGGTTGAATGAAAGCATCTTCAACATAGCAGTAACTCCTACCATTTCTGCATCCAATTCTCAGTTGTTGTATTAACTGGAGTTGCGCATCGCAAGATGTTTCGAGATGTTTTGTCCCACGCAAAATTTTTTTTTGATGGTCGTAATATTTTTGCCCTGTGAATTCGATCACAGCAAATTATCGTTTTAGGAAAACCAATCGATGGCTTGTTGCACTTGTTCATTCTCACCCTTCTTGAAGTTTTAAGTGAAAATTGTTGATTTGTTGTGGAAGGTCTTTTTCGTTTTATTCGGACGTTTCAACAAGACAGCAGTCCTTCATAAACATTCAAAGGTGATAATCGAGGAGTTGGAAGGTTCGACCAAATTGAATATAATGTCAAATTTTTTTTTTTAAATTAGGGGTGAATCGACTTGAAAAAATATCACCTGAGTTGATTTTTGGGTGGCAGTGAAATGACAAAACAGTAGAAAGCCATTAAAACAGAAAATGAAATTTGCTTCGGCCCGGGGAATTCATTGAAATTAAATTGTCGAATTTACTCCATTTTTTTCTAATTCAGCATATTTACATGAATATCCTCCTTCACACTTATGTGAATATCCCGGCCCTGAATCTGGAAACGTGAGTTGTGTTTTTTAAGTAGCAGGGCCGGATATGTCACAAAGTGTTGATAGGGGATATAAGTTTTAAGAGAAAAGAAATGCACTTCTGTAGAAAAATATGCAAATAACCTACTTGCTGGGCCTTTTAATTACTTTGGCTTTCTGCTTCCAAAACCTGATTTTTAACCAAAAGTCAAAGAGTGGACCCAAAGTTTAATGAAAATCAAATGTTTATAAATTAAAAGAGTTAGAACCAAATCAGAGGATTCAAATCAGGAGAATAGGTGAACCACTCGATATCCCCTAAGCGAGTCAGTCTGCTACCGAATATATTTCTCAATTTCCCGTTTTGAATGGCAAAATGCGCGGGCGCCCCTATTTAAAGTTGAACAATTAAATTTTTGATATGACTGGAAAAATTAAATTTTTAAGTTGAAAATATTATCACAATCAGGGTTGTAAAAATGGATCATTCTCACCGGATTTAATTTTTCTCATTTCCCCTCAGTTTTGCCTGTTATCTTGCTTGAACTTACGCAAAAAAGCGCATGAACACTCCAACCAAAATCATCCTTTTGGTACCAACTCTGCCAAACAAAATATTATATTTAAGAATATGGACCCTTATCAATATTGTGAGGATTTGTAGTCGGCCTTATCGTCGCTGCAAAATTAAACAACAATATAATAATAATATCTAAGAATTGGGACCCCAGGCCCATCGGAGCCCAGCTTTCAAGTTTTGACTCGCTTTGGACCAATGGAGGCACTGGATTTCACTTTTTTTGATCAATTAAAGCTTCGAAAATAAATTTAACACGAACGCGAACGGCCTGGGTATCCCAATCTCAATATAGCGAGTCTTTAAGTGGAGGTTAAATTTTGGGATAATACTGGAAAATGAATTAAATTTTAATGGCTTTATTTTCAAAACACTTGCCATCTTTGCTGCATCATGGCTGATATAGGCGCCCTTCCTTCTCGGGTTTTATAAACAAGGACAAGAATTGATCTCTTGTAAGTTTTGGAATCCAACCGATGTATTTGAAGCGAAGATTTATTACCATATAAAACCACGGAATGTGACAGAACAATGTAAAAACTGATATTCGGAATCAACAAAATGACTAAGCTGCGCTCCAATTTAAAATTCTGGCGAAGTTTTAAATATCCTACAAATTTTTTGTTGAAAAAAGGATTAACAACAAAACTAACAATATGATCTACCTGCCATATCTTTCGGTGGATGTTTTTTTCTGCGGAGAACGAGTGTAATCTTTTTGTCTACAGATAAGGACACCACGGTACCCTCGAATTCGAGCCTAATTGCAGGATGATTCATCTGTCCACAAAACATTTCGATGAAATTTTCACCCCAAATTTCTTCATGTCTGACAATTGTTCCATTTGAACACGCCTCTCTCCTTCTAATTCCGCGCGTCTTCCGATAAATATGCTTGTTTCGGATGTTTTTCCATACCTTTTCAATTCTATTAAGATTTTATAGGAACAAGATGAGAAAATTAGCAAAGTTTTCCAATTCTTTCGACGTTATCTCCAGTCTTTCGCTAATTTCATCGGTCATGGTTTTTTTCAAACCGTAGACTATTTCAGTTCCTCGATAACAAGACACATCGCATCCTTAATTGTCTCCAATTAATACGAAAATTAATTATTGTAACCGAATGCCGAAAGTGCCAATATCGCTAAAGTTGCCCAATTATTGTCAATATAGCCATTTTATTTCCGAAAGTTTATATGTGGTCCCGATATCGCACGACAGACGAGCCTATCAATATCGCTGATCAGCCAAACACCATGCGACATCTGGTATCTATTTCTGCGCGAAGTATTATATTGTGCGCCCCACGAATATCGCCCTCGAACGAGGCATCCAATCGGATCACGCGCTATCGCCCATATATCGGCTATCACAAAGTCTCGATAGGCTCTCAATGTATTATCAATTATATATCCTGCCCCACTATGCCGCATGGTAGATGTCCAATTCCGCTGAAAGTGCCCAAATTCGTGGAATACTCAAAGTTATATTTTCCGATATCGACCAAAAGTAGTCCGAATCGCCCAGTAATATCGCTAAAAGTGCCAAATCGTAAAAGTTCTTCGATATGGCCTATTTTATTTTTAAAGTTTAATATTTGTCCCGATATCGCCACAAAAGTGCCAATATCGCGGAGAGATTAAGGTTATAGACCTACGTCACGTTTTTATCATATTAGCTCAAGCTTATTTGCAGTTTTTGGGAAGAGCACTTTTTAGCACTCTCGCCAGCCATTTGACACCGTACCTATCGATCGAGCCCCTCGTTCGTCGATGCAGAGCATATTTCAACATTCATCACAATCTTGCGATAATGATTACAAGTGGTCGGGTGCATTAAGCCCGCAGGTACCATTCTGATCCGCCCCGAGACACAAAATTTTTTACGGCCAATTTTTTATATTCGACGCGCCTTGCGCCACAATTGTGTTTTTCCATAATCACGATTCATAATCGATAAAGTGTTTCTCCTCCTACAGCGTTGTCGGTTTTTTCTTTCTCTTCTGATTTCAGCCTAACAAGGCTGTACTTTTTGCGTCCAGTAGGACAACCTCGGCGCCGACGTGTACATAGCCCATTCCCTGATACCCGATTCCAATCCTGCCATTCTTAACTGACCAACGATCTTCTATGTCCTCCTAATAAAAATCGATAATCCTGAATACGTCGCCAGCATATCACGCCACCAATTTTGATCTTCGCTGACGGGGTTCGGCAGCAAAATAGCATGTTGATTTTACAAGCTGTTCTTTCTTCTCCCGGTAATTTCTCGCGTATTCTCTAACAGAGGACTCAATTTGGACCTTGCCTCCAGTTAATGCTGCAATATTATGCCAACCACAAAAATTTTTTTTTCAAATTCCAATTAATTTTCAGCTGGCTGAAATTTCACGTCTACCCGACGGAGGCTTTCTCTGAGATCCCTATACATGTAGTACAATTATTTTCTGTCTGCTAACGACAATCTTGTTACTCCGGCGTTTCTTCCACAAAAATTTTCATAACTTTGCGATTTACCAGAAAAATTTCCGAAATTGACTTTCTTCCCTCATACTCTTCATCCAAGTATTTTCTTTCCGTATCATCCCTTCACTTTTTTGCAACGACAACCCCCCTTACCATCCTCCCGGCCCATTGACTCTGCATCGACATTTCACTTTTAGTAAGTCTCATCTCTCTCCCCTATGGGTTGACTCTTTTCTTGTATACAACATCGCCGTAGATTGGGTCATCCCATTTCTTTATCCTATGTCGTCTCTCTTTTTACCACATACAACTCATTAGTGAATTTAATTGGATTTTTGGATTCAATCATTCCGAAAAGCGTATCATCACAATCAAAGAGCTAAATCCCCGCGATTATTTATTCCCACCGGTTTTTTTATTTTTATCCCGCTATTTGATTTCCAGCGCGTTTTTTTTTGCGCACATTTTTTTCGCGGTAAAATATTTTGTTTACAAACCGGCGTTTTTTTATTAGCAAGTTTTTGCTGTCTACGACCGCACCACTTTTTCTCGGGTAAACGAGAAAAACTCAGGCTGTATTTTCGGTTGTTGAGATAAAACTAGGTCAAGATTGCCGAAATCTCTTATTAAATGATTTCAATCCGCATGTGGCGTACATCGAATGAATGCATCCATCAACCAAGCGTGCAGAAACTAGACTCTTAATAATGACGATTAATCATATAAAACCGAAGATTACTACCACAAAACAATATCTTGAATCAGTTAAAGTACAAAAAACTCTCCAACATGAAAATTTTCGCCACATTAATTGTTGCCATCTCTACCGCAGTTCTTGATAAACATATCCAAAGAGGATCACAAGAAGCACAAATAAGCAACCAAACACCACAAGTATCCAACCAGATAGCACAAGTTTCCAACCAAACAACACAAGTTTCAAACCAAACACCACAAGTTTCCAACCAAATACCACAAGTGAGCAACCAGATAAACCATGAAGGCAGCGGCACAGTAGACACCCTAGGTATGGACATGGACTCAATGATCGCCATGCCATCGGTGATCGACATGTCATCAGTGATCGCCATGCCATCAGTGATCGACATGCCATCAGTNTTGCTTCGGCCGATTTTTGGTCCGATTTTTCAACAAATTTGAATAAAAACACCAATTCTTCGTTATCGGCCTTTCGGCGATTTTCGGCTCAGTTTCAACAAAATCAATTATAAAATTATAATATCTTCCTTTATCTGCCTTCGGCCGATTGGGGCTCATTTTCAACAAAATTAAATAAAAAACCCTAGAATATTCGTTTTATTGGCCTTGAGCCTATTTGGAGCTCATTTTTCGACAAAATTAAATTAAAAAAAACATAGAATCCTTTTATCTGTTTCGGCCGATTTTTGAGCTGTATTTTTCCCCCTTTGATTTCTTAAAAATATTTACGAGTGCCCCGGGTTATTGTAGTCATCTTGACATCCAAAAATTGGCGAAACCAATATGGGATCGAAAGTTAACACATTTTTGGGTTTACATTTTTTGACAAAAAATCCTTTTTTGGGGAATTTTTTTCAATATGTTTGAATTTTTTGTCTATAAAAAGAGCATAAGTTTTTGGGTGCGACAACAAACCAATTCAGGCAAATCATATACAAAAGCTTGATTTTGCATCACTTGAAATTTTAACTTTTTTTCCAAGTTTTTTTAAAAAATAAAAAAATCCCAGGTTATCCAGAAACTATTGATGATTTTTTTGTTCTCGAAAAAAGTTTGAACTCAGCTACAGTGTATTGACTTTAACGACACAAACCAGACCGATAGGGTTGTTCTTATTAATAATAATTGTATCTGCGTTTGCTAATTACCTCTTATAAGACAAGGGCACCACTTCAACTTTACTATTAAAAAATTTATTATTTTTTTGTCAAATTTTTGGTTTTGAAAATGAATTTTTTTCATTTGTTCAGAGAGGTTAATAAGTTTTATGGCTGAGGCAAGAAAATTAAAAAAAATCGTATGTAGAGACAAGATTTTATCACCCATTAATAATTATTGAGTTTTTTTTCAGTTTTTCTTAGAAAAAAATCACACAAAAATCCCACAAAATTAGATATTTTTTTTTCAAAGTTATTTTTTATTTCGCATTGATAAGCATAGTGAGGAACGTTCCCGGGTTTCCCAAGGTACTTTTCAATAAAGTTCACGGATTGATATTTAAAACACAATTTACGCCACCTAGTAGTGGTCTGACAAATTATTCATGTCATATTCTTTCTCAGTTAGGTCGAAAACGTATTAGTATGGTAAATTTATTTGTATGGCCAACTTAAAAATCAGAAATCCCTAGGGCTAACCTAGGCTAATAACAATAAAGTTTCTAGAGAGACAGCTCTGTTTGGCACAATTTTTTGTACAACAAATTCTTTTTCCGCCTCAAATATAATTAAATCGCTCTAGCGCCACCTATGGGATCCTAGTCCAAAGTTTCTTTGATTCCCCCCAAAAATCGACTTTATGCGCATTTTGGGTCATCCAAATTGGCAATCTTGATTGGGGACGAATAAGACTAATCAGAATCTCCATATATAGCTCATTGTTAAATTTTTTTATTATCAAAAAAAACAGAAAAAATAAATGTACAATTTTCAAAAAATAATAATGATAATAAGCCCAAATTGGAGGTGAAAGCAATTTACTCGTTTCAAAATTAGCAGAAAATACAAAAAAATTATCGCATGTTCGCTCCAGCAGCATCTGTGGTGACCATAGACTATAAGTTTATAGTTCTTATACGGTTTCCGAGAAAACAGCTGAATGCGCATCATTCTGGTACTACATATAGTTCATTCTATTGCCTCCAATTTAGACGATGACAATCTCAATGTCGGCACTTTTATTTTTCTAATTTTATCTTCAAAGAATCAGAAAAATTTTGAATGAATTGATAACTAACGGCTCAAGCTATATTTCGAGGTGCTAAAATTTCGGCGATATTGGCAAATTCGGCGATATGGATAGAAATAAAAATATGCTCAACAATAGAAAAAACGTTAGGCAGTGGAAATTACGTCATATGCCGATTTGTAATTATTTTATATATTTTTAATAGGTTCAATGAAGTGTATCACCATGAGATTCGTTAAAATTAATTACTTTATCAAACGCTATCCTAGAAAGTTGAAAGAAAATTGGAAATTCAATTTTTTTAAATGACGTCAGTTCATGACGTCCACAACATAGTTTGAAATATTAAAATCTCAAAAAAAGCGATAGAATGGCACATTTGGCGATATCGGCACATTCTCGATATTGACATCTAATTATTTGAGCTAAAATCGTGAATTCGTAGGTGTTCCGCGATATCGCCTACCCCTGTACATTGGAAACTTTCGGAAAATCTTTTTTAGATTATATTAATTTCGACAAAAAATTATTTTTTGAAATCCGTTGATAAAATAAAACGCTTACTTTGTCCTATTTGAAAGAAATTATCGTCATTTTTGAACATAATAATTTGAAATCAGTAATAAATATAATCCTTTGATGAAATTTATGATAAAAAACACGCTTGTAAAGCATTTAATTTTGAATTATTAGGCTTCACGGTGCGCAAAAAAGTATCCGCATCCAATCACTATCGATCAGAATCCGACATCTTTGTGATCGGATGTGATCGTTCGATCTGCCTCGAAGTCAATGCTCAAATTTAAGATCGGATCGTTTCGGTCGACCCGATTTTGAAAAAACGTTGATCGTCGGATCGGTTCGGAAAAAAACCCGATCTGATCGGTTTTGCTCGGACCTGCTCGTATTTACTGAGCAATATTTAGCTCCGGACGCCATTCCCTGCACTCAGTACCACATGGTTTTCAAAATGTTTGGTGTTCTGACGGTCAAATTTTCTCAAAATGAATATTAATATTTCGGAATAATTTTATTATTGAAAATTTTGAACGCTGCGGCTTTTCAAAATAAACAAAAGAAAATCGAATTTGTAATTTCACAGTATTCGAGTCATTTAAATCTGACCTTCGAAGTAGGATGTCCGAAGTTGTCTTCCATAATGTTAAACTAGGCATTTAGAAGCTTTGTTTGGGCCACCAAGGGTTCTTCTATTATATTGGTTATTATCAAAATAGCATGCAATTAAAGTTTTAAAACATGCAGTGATGAAAGTTGATTGTGATTAATGAGGACATTAGGAAAACCATTAAACTATTTATAATCAGGAAGATTTAAATATTCGGTTTTTCTGTATACAGTTGCCTTTCCCAACCGCAAACCACCCTCAACTCAAACTTTTTCAAAGCAACGGTAACCTTTGCTTTTTCATAGGCGTTATGACTTGCTTTCCAAACGTTCGAGCGCACAAATCTCATGAAATTATCACTAATTCACATAAAAAGCTTTGTTTCAAATTAACTTATGATAAATGAAACAATGCATGAGAATTGAAGTCAAAAATGAATTTTTTGTCGCAAAATCGTATTTCGCGAATTAAGACCAAAAATTCCAAGATAAGCGAATATGTCGAGTTTATGTATTTCAATACCGCTGTTAGCGCATAAACATTTTGCAATTTTTCATCTTGCCAATTTCAAAAATGGCGAGTATAGCATCTTAAAATAATCATTATAAGAACAATAACTTGTACCTATTTTCGGTTGTGAGATGAAAACTAGGTCAAGATTGCGCGAAATTCTTTTTAATAAATGATTTTAATCCGCAGGATGGCGTTACATCGAATGATACATCCATCCACCAAGCGTGCAGAGAACTAGACTCATAAGTAATTGGACTGGTTGATAATCATATAAAACCGAACATACTACCACAAAAAATTATCTTGAATCAGTTAAAGTACAAAAAACTCTCAAACATGAAAATTTTCGCCACATTTAATTGTTGCCATCGTCTGCCGCAGTTCTTTGATGACGATATCCAAGGAGAGATCACAAGAAGCAACAAATAAGCAACCAAACACCACAAGTTTGCCAACCAAATAGCACAAGTTCCAACCAAAACACCACAAGTTTCACAACCCAAACACCACAGTTTCAACCAAATACCACAAGCATGAGCAAACCAGATAAACCATGAAGGCAGGCGGCACAGTAGACACCCTAGGTATGGACATGGATCAATGATCGCCATGCCATCGGTGATCGACATGTCATCAGTGATCGCCATGCCATCAGTGATCGAGCATGCCATCATGATCGCCCAACCATCAATAAGCAACACCTGGTAGGACCGGACATTGCAGCAATCTTAGCCGCGTTCAAGCTAGCAAATATACCGAATGAGACCGGCAGTTTAGACATAGTTACTATCATGGACTGGCCGACTGCCATTGTCACGATGGCAAACCCCGATTCTAGCTTAAACTCTTACAATTGCTTTCTGTAATATTATCTGTTTTATTATATACCATCGGAAATATAAAATAAAATTCAAAGCACAAATTACTATGACTCAAAATTTTTTCGCAAAATCTTAATATTTTTCAGATCATCTCAATGATGCCTGGATGAAGTGTAAATATTTCGTAGACAGGGGAAACTTAAAATGAACCATTTTCCGAGTTTAATTTCTAGTGTCTGACACATTTTTAAAAAACGATTACATTGGATATGAATTATAACATTTATGTAAGGTTTTAACGAATGTTAGCCCGCGATAAACCCACAAAATTGCAATTTCAAACGGATTGAAATTTTGCATCGGATATATGATTCTGGATCAAACATTAAGACATTAGCAGAGATGTGAAGCAGAAATTATTTCACGGAATTTTCCTACAAAATTTTCACGGGTAAAGATATTACAAATTAACTTATAAAGCGTTAAAGGACAAAAGTTGCTTCAGTTCGAAATTGAAATTAAACTTTTTGTCGAAAAACTGAAAGAACTACAAATTGCCCGAAGAAAAGGTCAGCAAGAATGACAGATATGCTAGGTTTTGCAATTGTTCATAATTTTTTTCAACCATGATTTTGGCCTTAATGTTTAATAAAAGTCGAAAAATCCGTCTAACTATATTTTCACAAATATTTCGATTTTCGGAATCTATTTATTAATTCGATAATAACTTTTTCATCGTAAATATCAAACAATATAATAAAGAATTATAATAAAAAGACTGCAAGTGCGGACTCTCCAATGCTTCTTATTATTTATCTACAAATGATTCCAATTTTTTTCATTGAAAAGCACGTGTTTCATTTGAGTCCTTTGTTCCGCTCACGTTTTGATAGTTTTGCTTATTTCGTCCAGCAACAATGAAAATGTGACAATTCAATAAAACTCAAACTTTTTTAGTAAAAGAAAAACTTTTTACTGCATCAAAATGCCAACATGTAATTTTATTTTTTTCTCTGTCCATTATTCTCAATATTTAGCAAATTGTTTATTATATGTGGTTTGTGTTGAGCTTGAAATCCTGTAAAAACCTCACATCTTTGATTGATGAATAAATCGAAATATCAGATAAAAAATGTTTTTTGATAAAAACTCAGGTTATTTCTTTTGGTTCATGACTTTAATCAAGTTTATTTAACATCCACTTTGCATTAGAGAATATTTTGCACATTTCAAAAAATATACATGTACTCTATATGAGCCACAGAAATATTGTTCAAAAAAAACCGTAAGAATTAACGTTCACTCAGTACCACATGGTTTTTTCAAAATGTTGGTTTTGACGGTCAATTTCTCAAATGAATATTAAATATTTCGGGAATATTTTGTATTATTTGAAATTTTGAAGCTGCGGCTTTTTTCAAAAATGAAAAAAAGATAAATCGATGTCCAAGTTGTCCTCCATAATGTAAACTAGGGCACTTAGGAAAGCTTTGAGTTTTTGGGCCACCAAGGTCTTATTATATTGGTTATTATCAAAATGCATCATTAAAAGTTTTAAAAAACATGCAGTGATGAAAATTGATTGTTGATAATGAGACCAATTAGGAAACCCATTTAAATTTTTTTAATCAGGAAGATTTAAAATTCGGTTTTCTTTATAGTTCTGCTTTCCTAACCGCAACACCTTCAACTCAAACTTTTCAAAGCAACGTTTAACCTTTTGCTTTTCATAGGCTAGACTTGCTTCCAACGTTCGGCGCACAAAAAATCTCATGAACATTATGGATAACTCACATAAAAAGCTTCTTGTTTCCAATAAACTTATTGTTTAAATGAAAACAATGCATGAGAATCTGAAGTCAAAAATGAATTTTTGTTCGCAAAATCTATTTCGGCGATTAAGACCAAAATTCCAAGATAGCAAAATATTCGAGTTTAGTATTCGATATGCTTGCGGCTAACATTTGACAATTTTTCATCTTGCAATTTCAAAATGGCGATATAGCATCTTAAAAATAAGATCAGTTTGAAAGAAAAAAACTTTAACCTATTTTCGGTTGTTGACATGAAAACTAGGTCAAGATTGCCGAAATCTTCTTAATAAATGATTTCAATCCGATGTGGCGTTACATCGAATGATAGCCATCCATCCACCAAGCGGTGCAGAAACTAGACTCATAATAATGGACTGATTATAATCATATAAAAACGAAGATTACTACCACAAAAATTATCTTGAATCAGTTAAACGTACAAAAAACTCTCAAACATGAAAATTTTCGCCACATTAATTGTGCCATCTCTGCCGCAGTTCCTTGATAAAACATATCGAGAGGAGCACAAGAAGCACAAATAAGCAACCAAAACACACAAGTTTCCAACAGATAGCACAAGTTTCCAACAAACACCCAAAGTTTCAAACAAACACCACAAGTTTTCAACAATACCACAAGTGAGGCAACCAGATAAAACCATGAAGGCAGCGGCACAGTAGACACCCTAGTATGGACATGGACTCAATGATCGCATGCCATCGGTGATCGACATGTCACAGTGATCGCCATGCCATCAGTAATCGACATTGCCATTTCAGTTGATCGCCCAACCATCCAATAAGCAACACTCTGGTAGGACCGGACATTGCAGCAATCTTAGCCGCGTTCAAGCTAGCAAATAATATCAGCGAATGAGACGCCGGCAGATAAACATAAGTTACTATCATGGACTGGCCGACTGCCATTGTGACGATGGCCAAACCACGACTTCTAGCTTAAACTCTTACAATTGCTTTCTGTAATATTATCTCTCTATTATATACCATCGGAAATATAAAAATAAAATTCAAAGCACAAATCACTATGACTAAACATTTCTTTCGAACACATCTTAATATTTTTCTGATCATCTCAATGATGCCTGGATGTAGTGTAGATATTCGTAGACGGAAGTCGAAAAATCCGTCTTACTATATTTTTCACAAATATGTTGATTTTCGAGATCTATTTTATTAATTCGATAATAACTTTTCATCGTTAAAGATCAAACAATATAATAAAGACTAATAATAAAAGACTGCAAGTGTGGACTTTCCAATGCTTCTTATTATTTTCTCAAAATGATTCCAATTTTTCCATTGGAAAGCACGTTTTGCATTTGAGTCCTTTGTTCCGCCCGAGTTTGACAGTTTTGCTATCTCGCCAGCAACAATGAAAATGTGACTATTCAATAAACTCAAACTTTTTAGTAAAGGAAAAACTTTATTACTGCATCAAAATGCAAAATGGAATTTTATTTTTTTCTCTGTTATTATTCTCAAGATTTAAAGCAAATTGTTAATTATATCTGATTTGTGTTGAGCTTGAAATCCTGTAAAGAACCTCACATCTTTCATAATGATGAAGTACTTAACCCCCTCGCACCCAAAACCATTGAAATTTCCCTCACATCCAAAACGCCATTCGGGGACGCCCATTTGGGCGGTTTTTGTGGAGATAAAAAATGCGATAAAATATTCATTTTTTTTAATGACACAAGATCAAGGAAAGACTTAAATTGGAGGCTTATAATTTTTTTAATTTTAATTTTGTGTGCTCGATAAATGCAAGACAAAATAGAGGTTTAGTTCCGGGTACCTCATCGGAAAACCATACATTTTTCAAAATCACATATGAATAACAAAAGATTAATTAGAACACTGGCTACTCAAATATAGTCTCTTATTTTTAAAAGCTTGTCTCAATCGTCTAAAAAAGAAGTTTTCTTATGCCATAGCGCCAAAATGCACGCACAAAAATCAGAAAAAAAAGTTATGAAAACAGTTTTCAACTCGAACTCTGAAGGTTTATAACGCTTAATTTGGAAATTGAAAAAGTACAAAATCATATTAAAATTATTAAGGACAGACTTAAATTCTTAAAATTTATTTTTGTCAAAAATTTAATTATCTTTGGTCAATATAAGCCGAAAAAATAAAGTTAAGTTTTTTCCAACAGAAAAAATTTATTTCAGAGTGATATGGAAATTATAAATAAGTCAAACCTTGGCTTTCTGAATCTTTTCTCTGAGTGAAAATATCGCTATTCATTAGCATACAACATGATAATTTCTATTTTTCTGTATCAAAAAAGTACATTTCAAAAAAACTATTTTTGGGGATACAGAAAAATGTATTTGATCAAGATGTCAAGCCACTTAAAAGAGGACAACTCAGTTTTTCGGCCTGCTGTAGGCTTGATTACTCGACGGGATATAGAATAAATCAAGCTTCAGCTATATTTTGCAGCAGCTTGACAAGACTTTGATCGTCGTATGTTGTCTAGATGGCGTAAAATACAATTTTTATTAATCTCAATTATTCATCCGACGAAAATCATAATTAAAAAACATGTAATTGAAATTTAAAAATGCCTTATTATAATGAACAAGATCTCGAAGATTTTGTTGACTACTTAGATAATGATACCAACAGACTAGGATCTTAATGAAAGCGCAAAAGAAAAAACTCTTAATGAACTTTATTCCATTTGTTGTTACTTAATGTTTAATTAATTCCGCCCCAGAGGGCGGAATTAATTATCATTAAGTACACACAAATGAATAAAGGTTTCATTAAGATTTTGCTTTGCGCATTATATTACTGAAGGCCGAAAGTTGTACACGATTGAAGAACGAATTATAATAAGACAAGCTGGTTAAGCGGATTGTGATCGATGGTAAAGAAGCGTAGGCTATTATAAACTGAAGGTCTTAAAGTGTAAGGACAAGTGTTGAATCGACTCTTATCGAACGCTTAGAGGACATCTTACGCCACGAAGTTGCGGAAAACGTTATTTCTTTGAAGAGGCATGTTTCGTTTTAGAACGCCTTGAGACATATACGCCATCTGGGAAATTTTTACGGAACGCTCTTGGGACATATACGCCCATTTAGAAATATTGGGACGCTCTTGGGAGATTTATTCCATTTCGAAATTGAGGAACGCTTTTTGGACAACTACGCTATTTTGAAATTTTAGGAACGCTCTTTGGACATCTTAACGCCATTTCAAATTTAAGGGACGCTTTTGGACATATACGCCATTTTGAAATTTAAGAGACCGCTCTTTGGACATATACGTCATTCATCTACTGATACTTAATGGAACATTAATCATTTTGTATTTAAACATCTTAAGATTATTTTTTTTAAAACTAAAAATAATACTTAATTTCCATAAAGTATTTTCGACCTTAATGAACTTTTGCAGCATTTAATGGAAACAAAGGATTTTTTTCTGAACTTAATCGAAAAAAAGTTATTTTTTCCATAAAAACAATAATATTTTTTTTAAGTTTAAACATTATTGTTATGTTCACAAAGAATGCATTGCTTATTTTTGACTTGATTTTGAACCAGGAAGTGGCCACAAAAGGCAACGAACATTAATTTTATAAACGAACCTATTTGCCACTGTGTTTTAATTGAAACTCGTATTAATACAGAGAGAGTATTTATTTTTACACTTATTTTTTATAGTTCGGGTTTCATCTTTGAAAATCGTAAAAAATTTGAAAAAAAATCGAAGCATTATGAAATTTTCCCGCAATTTTTGTCCAAAATTTTTTTTGTTTAATAACTGAAATCTTGGTGGGTAAACAAAAAAAATAGCAACTTTAACTTTTTTCTCTGGCATCCTACCATATGTTCTGACCGCACCTGTTTGAAAAATCATAAAATTTTTTCATTTTTTTATCAACTTTTTCAGAAACAATTATGAAAATTTTCCTCAAATCAAGTCCAAAATTTGAAATTTCGTGGTTTTTTTGAACTCTCCATTAAAAAAATCATGAGAATCACATATTAAATGTTTGGCATCTATCAAATCGCCGTATGTCAACTAATCGGTAGGTCGCGGCGATATTCATTTGAAACTGTTGATGAAATTTTTTAACACTTGCTGTGCACTCGATAAGTGCCATTCGGCACTGAATCTGAAAATTTTATGGTTGCGGGAAAATTCTCATTAAAATGTGGGTAATAGGCGCATTTATGGTTATAGTCAGGACATTTTTAATATCAAAAACCCAATTTAAGGTCAATTTTTATCTCAAAAAAAAAGCTGTTTTTCATCTACTTTTTGCCCATTTTTACTCTTTTTCATGGAACAAAAAACTTTATAATTAAAAAAAAATTTCGACTGTGCAGAGTGATTAGCGAAAACTAATTGTCTGAAGTTGATTCATATCGTCTTTAAAAAAAATTTATTAGTTGGGTTAAGTTGGAAATTGATGCACGTGAAAAGTGTTTTTTTGTATTTTTAACCAAGTGTTATTTAATAAAAAATAAAAATGTAAACGTTTGTAGAATGAAACACCCATTGAAGATAAAAAATTACAAAAAAAGTCCACATTTTTTTTTGTTTCTGTATATTGCTCTGAAAAAATGTACCTCTGCTGGACTTATGCCACCCCCTTAAAAATATTTCGTTCTTCTGGGTCATTTCTCGGATTGATTTTGGTTAAATTTTTCAAATTTTTGTCATTTTCGGCATACTTGTTGCTGAAGTGCCAATATATTATTTGTATATGTCTTGCACAGCAAGGGCGTTGCGTTTTTGCTTTCCTTGATTGATTTTGACTTTTTCAAGTTAAATATAATTTCTTTTGAAAAAGACAAAAATGACCCGAAACAACCTTTAGGCATGTTTTTCAAGAAACCGTTCATAAAAATCAAACTTTTTTCTTAACCCTTGAAGCTCCAATTGTTTTATTCGGCAAGAGGCTCATGCCACCACTAAATGGGGCGACTTTGAGGCCTTCATTACGAATTAACTACATTTTATAAAAGCCGTAATTGATCTTAATTTGGTAAGGACTAGTCAACTTACGACGTAATCCAATAAGATTTAAAAATTTTAATCTAAATCGGCCCGGAAACTAAGCTGCAAAGATTGGACTTTGATCAACTTACTTTTCATTGTGAAAACAGGAATATTTCAAAAACATATTCTTCATATTTCGCAACTCATTAAGACCTTGGCTTTCACAATTTTTTTTTTGTTTTTCAATCTATTTTCCCGTTTTCTCATTAATGACGATGAGCAGGCGACGTGCTCAAAATAAAGTTAATAAAACAACGTTTGTTATAATTTAAACCGCTAAGACTTCGAAATATTTATCTCGACCGTAAGCCAAAAACTTTCTGATCAGTTGTGCCGCTACTTTCATTTAACCTATTTGCGAAAAAATCGAAGCATATGTTTTCCGAATTTTTTCTCAAAAAATTGAAAAAATACTCACGAAGAAATAAAAGAGTTCCGATGGTGGAAATTGTTTTTATTTTTTTTTTGAAAGATACTCAAAAGACTTTCCTTAAAAACTCAGTTCCTCAGTTTATCTATCGTTTAAACTGTTTTGATCAGCACGCATTTTAGAGGTTTTTTGAGAGAAATTCTCTAAAAAAAGTAAGCATAAATAATTTTGAACGAGAAGTCCTAGAAAATTTTTAAACTGCCATTTTTGAATTTCTCGTGGCAACTCTAGTTGGGTTTTGATCAAAAAATTTCCAGGGCTTTTTTTCATCCGATTTCAGCGGATTCAAAATTTTCAGCACCACTAAGTGTGCTGAGCTTCCAAACATTTTTTGTCAATTTCATTATATTTATAGGCAAGGGTCTTGATAAGGGCCGCTAAATTTTATCGGTGTGTAATCACTCAATCTAATTACTAAGAACAATCACTCAGACAAACATCAGTTGGAATTCGACAACACGCTGTAAGAGATAGTAAACGTTTTTGAATGAAAGTTCCGTTGGGAAAGGATATTTATAAAAAGATTAACACTTCTTTATAATACTGAGAGCCACTTTGGTTGAGAACAGATATACTTTCGGAGAATTTAAAACTCAGCTTTGTCTGACTCGGGAAAAAATGACGAATTTTAAATCAATTTTCCGTAATGTAAGAGAAAAAATTTTTTCGAAAAGTTTTTCACAACAATAATTGGAATTACATTATATTTAAAACTTTTCCTTAATAAATCTTTGCAAAATTTGAAGTACATCTCACGTTTGTTCTGGTTGTTTGCTGTCTGAAAGCTCGATTACACCTGCTCCTACGTAGATGTCGAGCGTTCCTAAAGTTGAAAATGGCAAAGTTGTCCAAGAACATCATTTAAATTTAAAAATGGCGTTGATGTCCAAAGAGCGTTCCTAAAATTCAAAATAGCGTGGATGTCTTCAAAAGTGGTTCCTAAATTCGAATAGGGTAAATCTTCCAAGAGCGGGTTTCCCAAATTTTAAAATGACGTATATGTCCCAGAAGCGTTTCCTTAAAGTTCCAAAGACGTTATAGTCCCAAGAGCGTTCCAAAATCAAAGCATACTTCATAACAAGATTAACGTTGTCTATATCGTGGCGTAGATGTTCCTCTAAGCGTTCTAAGAGTTCAATTCACCAATTGTCTACACTTTCAGACCTTCAGTTTATAATAGCCTACGCTTTCCTTACATCGATCACATCCCCCTTAACCGTTTTCCCGTATTATAATTCCGTTCTCCAAATCGTGTACACTTTCGGCTCCTCAGTATATAATGCACAAAAGCATCTATGTGAACATAAGAAAAAATTGTTAAAACTTTGAAAAAAAGTATTATTTGGTTTTTTTTGAAAAAAATACTTTTTTTTGATTAAGGTTCAGAAAAAAAAATATTTTTGTCCATTAAATGCTGAAAAAAAAGTTTATTAAGGTGAAAAAACTTTATGTATATTAAGTATTTGTTTTGCAGTGATTAAAGATCATTAAGTACTAAAAAACTAAGCTTAATGATGTTTAGCAGAAAATGATTAACCTCCATTAAGTACTCTATATAATGATTCTGAGATGATTGAAATTGAATGGATGAAAAGGCAATGATTAAAATGTTAATTCGTTGAAAACTAGAGATTCTATCTAATTCTTTTCAAAAAATTAAACTTATTTCCTTCAAAATTAATAATTCGCAAACTAGAGTTTTTTTATTTTTCGAGTTTTTAGAGAAATCACTTGAGAAAAAAAAACTCTCAATAAAGACCAGAGAAAAAATAATAATACCAGGAGTAGCCTCAGATAATTTCTAAATCTGAGTCTCCTCAGAATTTTACTTTATGTGTCGTATTTACGCTAGATTTTTTTACGAAAATTGGGCGAAAATCATAAAATAAAGTAGGAAAAAATATTTTTTGAACTGCTAGTCGTATCATATTTTTAAAAACATTACTAGAAAACAAATTGCGAACTCTATTACATATTTGAATGAAAAGTCTGTGAATTATTTATTTCTATCTCCTTTTGGGGATTTAAAAAATCTCGCGTCCCCGAATGGCGTTTGGGTGTGAGGGGGTCAAGGCACCGACCCGACCTGCGTTCCGGGTCCAAATTGCCGACCCGGCGAGCCCAAGCTGTTTTATGAATTATTCTTCGAAATAAATGTGATTGGCAATCACTGATTGCCCATTATTTGCACAACGCGGCAAATTCCAGCTAGCCTCCTGCCCATTTACAAATTTAAGATTCGTATTCTTGTGCCCACTTTTTAAACATTTTATAATGAACATCTGTGGCCATTGATGTTTTCCGGGAGAAAGTAACCCACGCAATTCAAAGAAATATTTTTGAGAGTTATTCCAACCGAGTTTAAGCCACATGTTTCTTACCTGGCAAAAGTTTAAGTAAATTAATATAAAATATTTTTTTTTAATTTCAGAAATTAAGCAGAAATTAAGCAGTTTTAAGTTACAGAAATGAAAGCAGTACATGTTAGCGATATGAAGCATATAAATTTAAGTCAACGACGATGAATATTTGAGGTTGATAAAAAGGATTTGAAAACATAGCGAAATATAATTCGTTAACATTTAAATCTTCAACTCGGGAAAATTTTAAAATGGCTTCGAAAAAAACTGAAGACAAAAAATCGGGATTAAAATGATTGATGGGATCAGAAATAATTTCTTAAAACTTTGAAGAAATAAATTTGAGATTTTCAAATCGAATAAGATCCGATTTTTTCTTTTATTTCGTTTATCTCCCTCCATAAAAACACGAAATTTATCCCGACGATTTGAATAAAAAGTATGAAGGTCCTCCACACAGGCAGCTCGGTTAACAAATCCTCGCTTAAAAACGTTGTTTAAAACGCTGTTTAAGGATTCACTAACATTGTAAGATAACTGAGGGAAAAAATCGCCCAAAAGTTCATCTTAAAAATTTTATATTTTGCCAAGAAAAAATCGGTGATTTGGATTCAGGTAATTATCTCGAAAATAATTTATAAAAATGAAAAATTTTGGGCGTTCAGACTCTTTTGGTAGTAAAAAATCCAAATCTGTTATAATTTGGTTTATAAAAGTTTGAGCCATTGAAAATTGAATCTCAGACTGTAAATCTAAAAATGAGATGCCATTAATTGTTGTGAAAAGTGCCACTAATTCTTTCGATCTATTTTTAAGGCCAATTTTATCAAGTTTAGACAAAAAATTATTTTTTGGATGGAATAAACAAGTGACAACTTTTGTCTGGGGAAAGTGGCTATTAACTGTTATTTATAACGGCGGATTCGTTATCGCAATGAAGCCTTTGTGGAGCTTAATTTTGACCGATTCTTTCGAAAAAAAAATTCTTTATTTCTGATACTTATATATTTTTTTTAAGTGCCGCTAATAACACCGATTATTACCTCAACCGATTCCTAATATTTGGCCACTGAACTCCCTTAAGTAAGCGATGAGCCTCATAACTTTAGCCGAGCAAATTTAACCGTGAACTCTGACTGTGAAAAACCAGTGATTCCAACCGAGAAGATCAACTAACTTTCGAACTGGACGCAAGAGTACGTTAGCTCATTAGTGCGACCGGCCTCAAGATTACGGAGCCCCACCCAGAAAACCAATTTCGAGCGCAAGAATCGCTGAACGTATTCTTGCGTCCAGTTTTGGGCGCAAGAAAAGCCGAACGTATTCTTGCGTCCAGTTTTGAAAATTTTCTGAATTAACCTACGATCTCCTTCCCAACTGGACGCAAGAGTACGTCGGCTTATTTATGCGACCGGCCACAAAAATACGGGGCCCGTGTGGTTTCACCGTAATGAGATGAGAGCGTCTTTTGCGTCTCAAACTATTTGAATCATATAGTAGATAAAAAAATATTTTAATGAGCTGATACACATTTATTCTGTTCAGCTAACGATAATAAGCAGAAAAAGTAAACCAACTAATTGTTTTGTAAGTTTAATCGTTCGAATAATTTTGAAATTTTTCCGCAGTATTCTCAAAGTGGTCCATAAAGATGTTGTCTATCATCGTCTGATGAAATTTTATAAATAAATAAAGTTTCCTATTTTCAAAATAATTTTAATTTTTTAATAAAATTTGTAAGGGAACTTCAAAAATTTTATAAAAATTTAAAAGTAGCTGAAGTTCAATTTAAAGATCGTCTGTTTCCAGATATTTAAAAGAGTCAATACAAAATGTATACAAAGTGAAATGTATACAGTATACATTTCACATTTCGATTTTATACATTTGATTAAATCGAAGCAGTTGAAAATGTATAAAATTCGTGGTCAAATGTATACACTTTAAAATATTTTTAATAACATGTGTCAAATGTATACAAAATGATGATGAAATGTATACAAAATAGTGAAATGTATACTTTTTGTTATAGTCCATGATACTTTGTCAAATGTATACAAAATTTCGAAAATTCTAGTTTCCGAAAACAGAATTAAAGTAAAATATGCCTGGCAGTTTTTATTTCGCGAAATGGAACAGGAGTTCAATTTAAATGAACTTAATGCAAGTACGAATTCTACTTTGGACTATCTACAAAGAGAAGATGTTTCAAAGAACAGGAAATACGTAAGTGTCCAATAATGTAACAAAAATAATGTAAAACCAAAAATTTAGATTTGCCGAATTGAGACCAGTCACAGAATATGCAGAAGCGAATATTTATTTCGAAAAAATGAGGATTTCCGACACCATCTCCGGCGATGATTATCAATTTTCCGAAGCCGATCGCATCCAGTCTATGATCGACTCGAAATGAAATCGAAAAAAGTTACTTGAAGCTAGTGACTCAATTATTTTGGAGACCTCGCTGAACAACTCTGATTTTGTTGAAATAAAATTTAACCAAAATCACAAAGTCTAACAAGGTCATTATTATGAAATTTGTCAAATTTTGGGAAGCCAGCTAATTATATATATATTCCCTATTCACACTTTTTTGATATATCTCGGCGTTACTACTTAAAAAACAACTCGTTACCTAATCAGGGCCGGGATATTTACAAGAGTGAATAGGGGTTATAACAGGGGGGCCATATTCGCCGTATTTGCTGAAAACCTACGAAATTGGCCAAAACTTCGAATGATATAGGCTATATCTAGGGTAGGCCACTGGAATGAAAAATAACTTCAATTTCTTTTAAACTTTCGATCAGGGTTGATCAATCTCTGAGAAAATGACAATTATAATATGAAAAATCTCGTTTTTTTTGCTTAGCATCAATAGCGTCCGAAATGTTCCTTGGCCAATGGCGCCGCGATTAAAGATATTCTAATTTCCCGAAAATGACTTTATTTCCAATTTAATTTTAATTTAAAGATGAAACTGTTTTTGTTCAACAATTAATGGAAAAGAATATGGGTACGCGAAATTTATCCGATTCGTAAGAATAAAGGTCAAATGTGATCAATGTACAAATAGAGAAAGTAAGAAACAAATAGCTTGTTCCGCTAGTGCTGTCATTACCACTTCAAACTCAGGAAATGGATATTTCTTAAGTTTATCTCACAGATCTTATTTGTTAATTTATATTTTTTAAAATTAATTATTTCAATTAAGTTTCCAGATTGGTATACATTTTTTAGGGCGATAAATGAAAGAAAATAATTTGAAAATTATCTTATTTCTAATCTTCGAAGAAATTTTCATTCTTGCAAACGTTTACATTTTTATTTTAACTATTTAACTATTTTTGTATACATTTACAATTTTTGTATACATTAACTATTTTGTATACATTTCACAATTTTTTGTATACATTTAAACTATTTTTGTAAGACATTTCACAATTTATTTGTATACATTTAACTATTTTGTATACATTTCACAATTTTTGTATACATTTCAGTGTTGACCAAATTTTTACGTCATATTATATAATAACGTGAAAATGTCAATTAGCGATCAATACCCTCTTATACTCATTTTCTAAGCCTTATTATTTGTTGAAATACTTTTCTTTAGTGAATAATACAAAACGAAATATCAAAAATCTGAAGCTGAAAATTTGGATAGCGAGTTCAATGTTTCGGTAGAACTGTTGTTTTTACCAGAAATAACCGAAAATGAGCCAGCCATTCAAATGGATTCACCTA
>SCLH01000038.1:707507-718266 GCA_004367855.1 Oikopleura vanhoeffeni | reverse complement strand
TTTAATAAAAACCCAAAGCGAGCATGATTTTTGACCGTTTAGTCAAGAAAATCGTCATAATTCGTCGATTTTGGCAATTTTGGGTTATTTCAGGGTCTCATAACTCGAGTTTCACTAAAAATTAAAATTAAAAAAAAAATATTGGGGTTATTAGTGAATCAAGGCGCACATTTTAAAGGTTTTAAATCTTGATTTTAACAAACTTTTTTTTAACCAATCAGAAAGCCGGATTTTCCCAGATTTTTTTGGTCATTTGACCTCGAAATTTTTTTCGCTGACCCCAAATTGACCAAATGTACTTTTTCGATTTTTGAGTTTCGGACTAAACATCAAAAAGGTGACTGACCTGGGACAGCCTATCAAGGATTCTCTGATAGTAAGCATTAATGATGAACTTGAGATTGACCATTTTTTGCTCACTAGCGACGTTTCAGTATATAACTCACCCATAGTTGCTAATACGTTCATTAAAAAGTCGACCCTGGAAATGCTTCTGTTGGTACTATCAAGTTAATACAGTGACCTTGAACTTTGACCGGTTATTTAAGGTCGACCAAATAGTCGCCGACCCTAATCCAGAAAACAGTTTTCTAAAAAAGACCTAATTTTCACTTGCTAAAAAATTAGCGCTCTCGCTTTCCTGCGGAGTTGCTAAAACGGAGTCTAGCACCTCCTGTGAAATCTTGAAAATTTGACCGAAAAATTGATTTGTTTTGATATTTTTTTTAAAGACAAAATCCTACGTCTTAAAATCACCAGAAATTTCTTATCTCAAATCATATTATATTTTAATCAAAACTCGATCAAAATCTCGCACCAACAACTTTTGAATATTTGGCGATTAGCAACAGCGAGATTCGGATGAAGTTCGGGTTGAATTAAGATAATGCAAAAGATTATCATTTTCAGCATTTCGGAATTGGTACAATTAATAGAATTTCGAGTTAAAATTTAACTATTTTGGAGCTAAAATTTGACTTCATATTTGGATTTTCATGTTTCGGAAAGCTTTTGGATCAACCGGTTAATTTTGTTCAAAATTCTGGTAATTTTCAGTAAACCTTTAAATGCGAAAAAAATTTATAAATTTTTTTTGTCGACCACGAGAAAACTGAAACCACGAAAAACAGTAAGGTTTCGGACAAATAGCATGTTAAGTAAAAATTCAGTATACAATAAAAAATAAAAGTAATAAATCTCTATAAACACGGTCCTTATAAACATCTCATTGACTTAAGGGAGTGGGTGTCGCAAATTTGAGCCTCTTCCAAGGTCATTTCTCGCCAAACTAGCAAAGCTGATATTCCAAAAACGTTTGTAACTAACAGAACCAACCTTCGCGTTAATTTTTAAACTTACAGTAATTTGATACAATCCACCTACGCCGACCCTCGCCTTTTAAAAAGCTCCTAAAATACACCGAGTTAGTGCCTACTCCTTCCTAATTTTCATTCATTTTATTTTTTTTGTGTCAGGCTCCGGAGAAGCTTACGAAGAATGTCAAAAGTGCTTTTGTTTAAAATGTTGCTTTCAGCGGACAAAAACGGCGAAAAAATCAAAAAATTAAAATTTTTAAAATGGTAGTTTGGGAGGCTCAGTCAAAGCTATCTCCCTCCACTAGTTTGACAGTAAAAGTTTCGACTCATAATGCATGCAGAAAGCACAGGGACTTGTTTAACAATGCGATCAGAGCGTTTTTTTTTGCTTCGCGTCTCTTTGGGGGGCCAGTGTCAATTTTAATTTTTAGCCAAATTGTTCGAAATGGTCAGTTTTGGGAGCTCAGGCAAAAAGGTATCGCCTCCACCAGTTCTAGAAGATACCAGTTTCGCTCATACTGCATCTGAAGCACAGCCTTGTTTGACAATCCATTAGAGAGTTTTTTTTTCGAAATTTTGATTCGGCGTCTCTTGGAGCCATGTCAATTGTCATTTTGGCCTGAATTTTTGAAAAATTAAAACCAGAAAAATGCTTCAAAATAATTTTTTTTTTTTTCCGTAAATACAAACACTTTTAGGATTTGGCGGTAGCGTCAAGGAAAACAAATTTAGCGCACTTTGTCCAATTTTAACTCATGATGAAATCAATAATTTTTGTTTTCGTTTTTTGGCTTTTGTGCCCGCCGAAAGGGCAAAAATTTTTGAAACCAAAGAAGCCGCCTTTGCATTTATTCGTAAGGCTTCTCCGGAGCCTGACACAACAAAACTAATACAAAAATGCATAAGATTTGCAAATTGAAGGAAGCTAGGCAACTGAACTGCGTGTCTTTTTAGGAGGCTTTTTAAAAGCGTAGATGTCGGCGTAGGTGGGATTGTATCAGATTACTATTAAGTTTTAAATTACCGCGGAGGTTGGTTCTGTTAGTGACAAAGGTTTTTGGAATATAACTTTTGCTTGTTTGGCGGGAAATGACCTTGGAAGAGGCTCAAATCAGCGACACCCACTCCATTAAGAGGGTCGGTGCATTTTGACAGATATGGATATGAGCTCTTGATGTAAACTTTTTACTGGGTTTAAATATGCTTCTCAATATATAATCAAAGTAATGTTTCATAATCCAGACAACTTTTGTAACTACAAAATTTCCGAATAATTGCTTTTCAAGAAAATTTTGAGTTCTAATTAAACTTTTCGAAATTCGACAAATTATGAGAATTTTTTGAAAAAAGTTCCGAACATTTTAAAAAAATGTTTTATTTTTTGTTCAAATTTTTTTCAATATTTAATTCAAATCAACAAAAAACACTCTTAAGAATGGCCACTTTAACTTTTTGCGTAGGTGGCCGAATATTTTGTATGCTATTTAAAAAATTATATGACATGGTTTTGTGATTTTTGGTCGAAAATATTTTGAAATATATTCAAAATTTTCCTCATTTGTTGTTCAAAATTTTTTGAACTTATTTTTCTGGAATCATCAGCTGAAAATATTGAGAATGCCCACTTTAACTTTATCAAATATGTCCTCGTTTTGTTTCTTCGCTCTTGTTCATACTCTGAATGATAATTTTTGCAACGAAACTATGGTTTGGCAGAAATCCATCAAAGCTCTTTTTTATCCATAATTTAATAAAATTTATTACATCAAAACTTGCCAAATTGGATAGTCGACCCATCCACCACGTGAAATTTAATAAATTAAACTTATGAAAAAAAATATTTCTTTCAGTGTGCTAAAATTTCGTTTTTTCCGTCTTTTTTCAAAAATGTAAATTTTCGATTTTGACGTAGAAATCGTGTGAAATCAAATTATGGAAATTTTAGCTGGTGGTCGAGCCCGTTTTTTAGAACTTCTAATTGATAAAAAATAATAAATTTAACTGTAATTTAGACACCTTTGATAGCAAACGCGCGTTTTTTGAGTGTTTTTTCAAAAGAGGATTTACAACGTCAAAATGATTGATCTGAAGAAAATCAGACTATACAAAGAATGCTCAAAAATGGCAACTTTGTTTCGAAAATGTTTTTATCCAAAAATTTTGAAGTGGCAAAAAGTTCCCCGTCAAGAGAAAAAAAATTGAAAAATGCAAATCTGTCAAAATTAACCAACCCTCTTAAGGGGGTAGCAGCGATGTGGCAGACTGGCGTCAATTTAGCTTACGAAAATAATTAGTTGGTTGATTTTTTTTTGCTTATTATTGTTAGCTGAACCAGAATAAATATGTATCAGCTCATTAAAATCATTTTTATCTTATTTTAGAAAGATTGAGTCGAACCTTTTATTTTTGAATTCGTAAAATTTTCAAAAAAATTCAAACATATTATTAAAATTTCACGCATTTTTCTTTAACTTTAACTTTTTCCATGCATGTTTACATATTTTGAATGCTGTTTAAAATAATTCATAACATGCGTCATTTGTCATTTTTTTTGTCGACTTTTCAGTTTTAGAAAGTATTGAATTTCTTTTAGCAAATCAACGTCCAAATTGTTATTTAATGCTTTCTTTAAATTTCTCCCTTTGAAAAACTCATGCCCGAGATCAGTTGTGTTACTTGTCTGGGCTATTCTATTTGATTTCCGTACTTTCAACCAATGGAAGCGAGTCAATCGAATATCGTTTCTGGAACTACTGACTTAAAAAATTTTTAACAAAAACATACCCTTTTGGGCCTTGTGACCACCGGTTTGGGTGCCATTTCGGCACGCAATTTATTGAAACATGTTATTTTTTCAAAAAATTCTTATATGAAAATTGCGGCTGCTCAATAGGCTACTTTAACTTCTTTCAAAACAGGACATTTTACATATTTATAACTCAATTGCAAGGTCATTATTTTTCCTAAGTCTTAAAAGCTGTTTTTTCTCTTATTTCTTTATTGCCGAAAAAAACTTTTCATTATTATAAGAAGCATTTTTTTCATGTGCGGATAATTTGATTTCCCACTAATTTAGTGCATTACACCCGAAAATGTCTGAAGTTTAAATATCTCCTTTAAAAAAATCCGCACATCGGGTTCAAGTGGAAATGGAGCTTGTAATGAAAAGTGAGTTTTTGATATTTTTTACAGATTTACTTAAGTATGGATGAGAAATTTACAAAATACCCTTATACGTTTGCCAAGAATGAAACACTATTTATTGAAGATAAAAAAGTAAAAAAAAATATTTCACATTGTTTTTCGTTTCAAAAATCACTCCGAAAACAACTGTACCCAATTGTTGCCACATCGCTGCTACCCCCTTAATCAAATTTCAATTATAAAACTCGAGTTGTAACCTTTTTGCATTGAGACAAAAAGTTTTAATTATTTGTTTCAAAATGGCCTCGCGGGAATTGGGTGATACGGTACTAGTTTACAATCAAAGCCTTCATTAATTAGAAAAGTACGTTGCCACGATGTAAAGATCAATCAGATTTGATAGTGCTTAAAAAAATATTGTTCGAAACTGAATCTCAGAGACTACTTTTAAAAAGAACATGGCGAGACGATGTGGCGTGAAAATATTTGAATAAAAATGGGCTTTCTTTTTTATATTATAAAAAAAGTAATATTTGATGTTTACAAAATAGCGCCACTTATTATTTCGAAAACTGGTCTTTTGACTTTCAAATTATGTGAGTCTTCTCTGATGACCAGATTTAATTAAAAACTACTGTGTTGCTGATTGGTTACTATCAGTGATAAGTCTATCCCACATTACATAACTGATATCATCAGAGAGGCCTACTCAGTGATAGATAAAGGGTAGGTATTTTCTGCAACCGGCGCCAACCCACTTTCCGCTCTTAGTATACTTTTCGGTTGAAAAAAACTAAACAACAGATTGGTTACACTCCCCTATATTTATTTTGCTCGGCCAGCCGCGTTTTTGGGCCTACGCTCATATGCTATTATTTTACCGTCAGCCGCCTACGGTTTGCGAGCGTGTAATGACACCTTTTTTTGCCGGAAAATATGCATTTAGGGCGGGGTACATGAAAGCTTTAAAAAAATACAAGGTCATCGAGAGAACAGGATTTTGCCCCGTCCTATTTTTTAATAGTTCATTATAGATTTGATAAGCATCATTCAGGAAGCCACTTAATTTCTTTCTCCAGATAACTTAACAGTCTATGTTAATTATATGAATTTTCCGCGTGGGCTCGCGAATTCGGCCGATCCCAGAGTCTTATTTTTCTTTCATTCCCGCTATCCCTGCATCTATCTGCCAGTAGGATTTTCAAATAGACAATTCGAGAACCACTCCGGTCTCGAAACTTGAATTCCTCTATATCCACACCTAAAACTTTCAATTCGACTCTTTCCGTCCCGACTCCGACTCCTAAAGTAAATGTTTCAATTCGATCTCGTCCTATGCGTTAGTGCCGAGACGCAGGATTTGGATCCCGGTTGTTTCACAACACTGCTAAACCTCTTCACGCAGTATACCATCAGTACTTTTTGAATTGTTTATTGAAATATTAGTGGGAAATTGGCACCAACATTTAATAGTGACTTAACGTTGGTTATTTGAACTGCGAAGGACTTTATATTTTGATTTTTACATACGGATTACAGACCCCGACCCCCGCCTTTGAAAATTTTCTCGTGAAGTATCAACATGTTATGCTTTGACATTAGCTTTTAAATATATTGTTTTCTCTTGAACCCTAAAATATGAAAATCCTAATACTTCATCGCAATTTGATTAGCTCCCCCCCAGAAATAATTTTTACTCCCGCAAACTTAGTATATGGGATTACCGATCTCAGAGACACCATCCTAAATAATTGAAAAAAATGCGGATCTGAGCATTTGATTGGTTGATCCCTTTCAAATATGACCAATGACAGCACCTATTTTCTGCCATCTACCGGTTTGATTGGTGGCTAGATATTCCGCCGTTGTTTGTATCATTTCAAATTATCCAGAATTTGTCCCTCTGAGGTCTGTAATCCATAAAGGAGCAATACTATTACGGTACTAGCTTGGCCTTTTCTAGCCACTTTACAGCCCAAAATTCTTATTATGAATTTGGTTATGGAAAAACGACTCATGCCGATTTGAGCTTTTGATTTAAAAAGCGTCCAAATTCAGAACCATTGTTTCCATTTTTTTAACAAAAATTGATAATTAAACAATTCCAGTTAATCTCGAAAAAAACGAATTAATGTCCGATACAGACCATTTTTTATTTTATTTCTTTATTCACTAGATATTGTGTCACTTGAGAGCTATCTAATACTAATCGGAGGAGTCGTTTATCAAATATCGAATTTTATTAAAATTTTGGAGTGGAAAAGTGGCCCCTAAAGATCTCNATTAACTCATTTTATCAAAAAATGATCGTATCAAAAACTCATTTTATCAAAAAATCATCATATCAAAAATCTTCATATCAAAAACTCTGTTTATAACATCAATTGTCTGTTAACATCAAAATAACTTGTAATATAAAATAATAAAAGTTCGAAAGAATTTATTTATTCATAACAATAGATTTAAATACATTATTTGTATACATTTCACTATTTTTTGTATACATTTAACAAATTGTATACATTTAATTTGTATACATTTGAGTTTTTATACATTTCACAAGGCAATGATAAAGTTTGCAAAAAGTATACATTTAACAATTTGTATACATTTAACGTGATTCGTATTTTTTAAAATTGTATACATTTTAATTCTTGGATGTAAATTGTATACATTTCACATTTTTTGCATTTCAAAGGATTGTATACATTTTAATATTTTTGTATACATTTCGCATTTTTATGTATACATTTCACTATGTATAGATTTTAGTACTGACCCATTTGAAAATATGACATAAAGTTGTAGTCTAAAACAGAATGAAGTTTGTTTTGATGCATACAAATTACATACTTTATGATTCAAATAGTTTGAAACACCAAAAAGGCGCGCTGCTGGGATTGGGTTAGTGTGTGGGCGCTTAATCGTATAAAGATTATCAAGCATCTGTTTGTTTTTTTCACCAAATTTTCGGTTTTGATCAGTTTTAAGCAGCTAGAGGGCGTTTTTTGTTAACCCAGGTTTTTTATCGTATCAAGATGTGAAAAGTTTAGCTGAGAGAAAACGCTGAGCGATATTAGAAATCGGAAAGCAGGACTAGAAAGCCAAGGTTTCCATTAATTAGTTCAAGTGAAGAATATTTTCTGACAAGTATCTGGTTTTTCATAGTAACCGTAACTAAAAACGTCTTTTTTGGCGCTCATTTTCTTTAGTTTTTAGATAAAAATTTTCGAATCTATTAATTATTACATCATTTTTGGCCTTCGGCTTGAACTTGAGTCTAATAGGAGATAATTCGGATCTATAGTTATCACAATATTGGCGCTTAAAGTCAGACCGCTCGCTACCTATAATTTGCGAATAGTGAAGTCTGAATGTAATCACGTGTTTGCATGCGTGTGGTTTCACCGTGACGAGATGAGCGCGTATTTGGTGTTTCAAACTATTTGAATCATATACAGTAGTACGATATTGATAAAAAAATATTGTAAAAAAACAATTAAAGTATAGAAATAACAATAAGACTAAAGAAATTTTTTGAAAACTTTACCACTAGAAAGGACAAAACCTCGACTGGTCATTCTTAGTGCAATTGTTAATCAAATACTTTTCACAACCCAGTTTAAAAAATCGACATTTAATATTTTCAACGCCTACAATACAATAATTATCAACAATGCGCAACTGTGGGGACAATAGGCAACATTTTTTTTTAACTCAGCACATAAAAATCAATTTTGAAAAAATCTAAATGCAAACAAATTCTTGGTTTTGAAATAAACTACAGAATGCCACATTTTTGGTTTTGATCTTAGTTTTAGCTTTAGCGCATCTCCTCTTCATTGACGAATTAACAGTGTCAATCAGTTTGCAAGAAAAACTATGGTAGCAAAAATGTGACATGCTGTATATTTATCATGGTTTATAAAATTTAAAATTCCGGACTATTATAAAGATTGAAAAATAATCCTTTCAGAATGCATCTCTGACTCTTAAAAAAAGGAAAATTTCTATTTTTCAATTCTGACTTCTGAGTTGGTAGTTTCATCTATCATGATGCCAGATGTTTATAAATGAGTCTGTGCTTAATGTTCACCTGATAAATAGACTCCGAAATCATTTTTGAATCAAAATTAAAAACCCATGACATTTGACGGCATCCTGCTTTATTAATGCAAACAAAATAAGGGGTTATTATAATTTTAGTTTAAAGTCGATTTTAATATTCTTTTCATCCAAGAAACAAGAGCGAAAATTAACGAGTGTCAATATTTTATAAATTTCACGTTTTTCTGCTTCTAAAACACATTTTATAAGTTGTTTCCGACGAGAACTTCTCGTGAGAGTCGTTAAATGGATGCGATGAGTGTGAGATATTGGTACATTTTTTCACAGCGATATTATATATACTTTTCCCAACCTAAGTTAATCTTGAAAATGCTTATCATCTATATAGCGGGTATTCAAACCTCACTCTCACCACAATCAATGGTGTCTCAGTGATTGTCTTGTGTATGAATACAGAAAAGGATGCTTGATATCAGGACACCCAAAGTTGATCGGTGTATTCACTCAAGCAATCACTAATACAACATTGATTGGATTCGAACACGCGGTGTTAAGAAAGTAAGCCTTTATAAGATTGACTTAGGTTACGAAAAGGATATAATATCCTTTTGAATAAATGAATTATATTTAGTGTTTTCGAGAGATATAATTATAAAATTTTTTTTTATCAAAGATTGTTTATATAGAGCTTCAACTAAGCACCTTATGTGAGGCTGGATCACTTGATTTCGCAAGAAAAATGCACCTTTAGATTTTAAAATTGTAAATTTCGCTAATTATTGAAACTCGATTTCGCGCCCCAAAAAAATCAACTTTCGATTCCTGTTCATCAAAATCTCTCACACTGTTAATGGCTGTTTAGCCAAAACGTCAAATAAAAACAATTTTTGATTGAAAAAATATAATGAATAAATGAAGTACAAAAATGTTGATTTTTTTTTTAATTTTAAAACTCGATAAAAGTGTTAATTTTTGCACACGTTTATTTTTTTTAACTTTTTTATGCTGAAAGGTGGGTGAAGTTTTCTCTTCATTCAAAAATTTTCTGAATTTTTAATTTTTTCCCTGAAAAATGATCAAAATAAACTTAAATAGAGAAATTCTAAAGATGAAAAATTTTTAGATACTAAATTTATTTATTATGAAATACTAAAATAGTAAACTCTTGAACATAAATAAAATAAGGTGATTCAATTTATTGATCATAATTCGCGAAGTTCAATTTATATTCAGATTCAAGATATTTGAAAATATGACTTTAAGTTTAAGTCTTAAACAGAATGGAGTATGTTTTGATGCATGTACATTTTATACAAATATTAATGTGAATAGTTTTGATTGCCACTAAGAAAGACACAAAATTATTTACGATAAACTCCACAATTGGTATAAGATTTGGACTCTAAATAAACTTCTTAAAGCATCATAAAAACAACCATCATCAAATTTGCTATAAAGTATCATAGAAGTATAATTGTTCACATTATCCCAATTCATAATTTTCTGTAGGGGTAATATCAGATAAATAATTATGTAAGAAACTAAATCAGTTAAAACACACAGAAAGAAATAACTGGCGAAGAAAAATTTTGGTTTAAATAGAATTCAAACTGTATTAAAAACGGAAAATTTAATTTTTTTTTACTCAATACAATATATTTTAAGGAGGTCGGTGCATTTTGACAGATACGGATATTTCATACTGAAGGCAACTTTTGTTTCTAAAATTTTTTCGAGTTATTTCTTTTTAAAAAAACTTTGAATTCGAAGTAAACTTTTCGAATTCGACAAATTATGAGAAATTTTTAAAATAAGTTTCGAACATCATAGGAAAAATGTCTTTTTTTTGTTCGAATTTTTTTCAAATCAACGACAAAAATTCCTCAAAATGGCCACTTTGACTTTTTGCGTAGGTGACCAGTGGTTCACTGACAACATATTTTTATATGCTATTTGTTAAATCACATGACATTTTTTATTATGTATTTGAAAGAGACAATTCTACGATGTGCTTTTTGCCCTTTTTAGATGATTTCAAGTATGCTTGAGCCTATATATAGGCTCTGTGCTCACAGGGGTTAAGTTTATAAAGACTTATTGTTAAGTATTTTTTCGTCTTTCCAATAAGTTTTAAATCTAATTTTGATTTAGTTATAGCCACAAAATAGCCAGAAAACTTAAAACACAGCCAAAAGCAACTCTTTGAAGTGTAGAGGTCGCTGAAATTGCCA
>SCLH01000038.1:685828-701099 GCA_004367855.1 Oikopleura vanhoeffeni | reverse complement strand
TCGAATTAAATTTTCTTGAAATTTATGTTGAAAATCTCCGATAATTTATTTAAATTCCCAATAATTAAATATATTTTTAAGCTTTTTTCATTAAACTTCTTGACGAAATATCAAATTAATAAAAATTTTGGTATTTTTTGAAATACTGAATGTGAAATTACCTACATTCGAAAAAATTGCGAATTTGAATTGGAATTTCAAATTTTTCATAGAATTTTTTCAATAAAAAAATTAAAATGAAATTTCAAATTTTTTAGCGAAATTTCAAATTTTCGATTAAATTTTTAAAGTTTGAAAAAATTCGAATTTCAAATGAAATTTCAAAATAAAATTTCAAAATGAAATTTCAAAATGAAATAACAAAATGAAATTTCAAAATAAAATTTCAAAATGAAATTTCTCAATCTCCTTTAAAATTTTGTTTTTTAAAATCAAATTTGAAATAAATTTGCAAAAAAAAATATTTATCAAATTCTATAGCTTTTGCCTAAATTTCAACAAAAAATTTCAAATTAAGAATTTTTCATGATAAATTCTAATTTGTTTCGAATTTGATAAAAAAACATTTTAAAAAAAGTATTTAATTACCCTTTTTGTTTAAATTTCTGTTGTTTTTAAATAATCATTTCATATTTATCTATTCATATTTTTTATTTAAATGAGAACTTTAGTTTTTTCAAGAAAAACAGAAACCCTCATATTCTAACCGTATTAATTTGAAAAGAGTTACTTTGTGATTATATTGATGAATTAAATCGATGAAATTCAATGCCCGAAATACCGGCTTTGTCAAATCATTTTCTGACAACGAGCGCGACTGAATTATTTTTGATTTTCGGTTTGAATCGTTTTTGGGTTACCATGACTCCAATGAAGTCCGAAAAATACTCGCAAAACCTTAAGTTTGGCTTTTAAGCTTCTCGTTGAGTAAAAATCATCCGATCCGATCACATAAATGTGAACGGATCGGAAGCACATTTCAAAATTTACTGATCGGATCGGAAAAAAACCGAGCGGCAAAAAATGTGATCGGATCGGAAAAACCGATCTGATCGGACCTGCTCGGTTTTTCCCGAGCAGATATTTTAGCTCGGTGCCCTTCCCTGATCATCCCTGATTCATGTTTGTTCATCGAGTTGTAATCGTATTCGCTGTCAAAATTCCAACTTCCCAAATTTTCATCATTCAAATTGTAACTTTCGCTAAATGCTTTTTCTTAAGCAGCGAATGATCGATGCTAAACTTGAAATATCGAAATGTAATACAGGACTGTATATATCTGAAAGTTCAGAAAACTGAAACTTGACAATAATCGTTGAGGAGTATATCCCTTTATCACTTTTTGGTTAGAATGCGTAGCCACTACTTCTTTTTAACGTGTGATTTTAACGTTGTGGCTACGCATTCTAACCAAAAGGTGATAAAGGGATATCACAATTGTTTAAATTATTCTATTTATTCCGAGAGATTTCTCGCCTACGCAATTTGCATAGCAAAAAATGCGGAGAAAAAGATGACGAAAATTTCTGAATGAATTCATTCAGGTGGTTTACCTCACTTTCTGACCAGTAGTGGCTTAAAACTTTTTTGTTACGTGGAACATTGTTTTACTGATTAACCCCAGAATTCCTTGGCAAGGAGTTTTTTTCGTTTCACTGTCGGTTTTACTTTAACCTCTTGTTGTCCCAGACTGAATCGTAATTAAAACAACCTGAAATTTTCTGAATAAATAACCAAAAACAGATAAATTTTATTTATTTCGAGACGCTGTTACATTTCGTTAATGAGCAAAATTTATCATATACATATTGAATGCATTAGAACAGCTTGTTAAATGTCCAGAATAATAAGGAAAATATTTCCTAAATAGTCAAAACAGATGTCTTCAAGATGCATTGTAACATTATCCCAGATGTCCATAATTTAAGTAATAAAAATTGGTTTTTTTTATTGGCGAAACTAATAAATAGGCTGTCCAAGATCGGGCAAATTTGCGGTTACAATGCATCTTGAAGACATCTGTTTTGACTATTTAGGAAATATTTTCCTTATTATTCTGGACATTTAACAAGCTGTTCTAATGCATTCAATATGTATATGATAAATTTTGCTCATTAACGAAATGTAACAGCGTCTCGAAATAAATAAAATTTATCTGTTTTTGGTTATTTATTCAGAAAATTTCAGGTTGTTTTAATTACGATTCAGTCTGGGACAACAAGAGGTTAAAGTAAAACCGACAGTGAAACGAAAAANCATCTATCATGATGCCAGATGGTTTATAAAATGAGTCTGTGCTTATGTTCCCTGAATAAATCAGACTCCGGAAATCATTTTTGAATCAATTAAAACCCAGACATTCTGACGGCATACTGCTTATTAATGCAAACAAAAGGATAAGGGGTATAATTTTAGTTAAATAGCGTTTTAATAGTCTTTTCATCCAAGAAAACAAGAGCGAAAATTAACGGAGTTGTCAATATTTTATATAAATTACGTTTTTCTGCTTCTAAACACATTTTATAAGTTGGTGTGTTTCCGACGAGAAATTCTCGTGAGAGTCGTTCAATGGATGCGATGAGGTAGCGATATGTACATTTTTCACAGCGATATTATATACTACTTTCCCAACCGTAAGTTAATCTTGAAAAGTGCTTATCATCTATATAGCGGGTATTCAAAACCTCACTCTCACCACAATCAATGGTGTCTCAGTGATTGTCTTGTGTATGAATCACCAGGAAAAAGGATGCTTGATACAGGGACACCCAAATATGAGTCGGTGTTTCACTCAAGCAATCACTATCACAACAGTGATGGATTACGAACAACGCGGTGTTAAGAAATAGCCTTTATTAAAGATTGTACTTAGTACGAAAAAGGATAAGTATCCTTTTGAATAAATGAATTATATTTAGTGTTTTCGAGAGATATAATTATAAAATTTTTGTTTTATCAAGATTGTTTTAAGAAGCTCAACTAAGCACCTTTATGTGAGGCTCGATCCACTTGTTTCGCAAGAAAAATGCACCTTTAGATTTTAAAATTGTAAATCGCTAATTATTGAAACTCGATTTCCGCCCCCGCAAGAAACATCAACTTTCCGATTCCTGTTCATCAAAATCTCTTCACGACTGTTAATCGGCTGTTTACCAAAACGTCAATAAAAACAATTGTTTGATTTGAAAAAAATATAATGAATAAAATGAGAGTACAAAAATAGTGATTTTTTTTTAAATTTTAAAACTCGGAAAGTTAGTTTCAATTTGCACACGTTTATTTTTTTTAACTTTTTATTGCTGAAAGGTGGGTGAAGTTTCTCTTCAGTTCAAAATTTCTGGAATTTTTAATTTTTCCCTGAAAAATGATCAAAATAAAACATTAAAATAGAGAAATTCTAAGATGAAAATCTTTTAGATACTAAATTTATTTAATTATGAAATACTTAAAATAGTAACCCTGCGAAACAAATATAAATTAGCAGGATTAATTTATGATCATATTCGGCGAAGTATTCAAGATTATATTATTCGAATTCAAGATTTGAAAGATATGACTTTAAGTTTAGTCCTTAAACAGAAATGGTATAGTTTTGATGCATGTACGTTTAACAAATATGAATGTGAATAGTTGTTGATGCCAGCTAAGGAAAGAACACCAAATTAGTTTACGATAATAACCCACAATTGGTATACAGATTGGACTGTCTAAATAAACTTCTAAAGCATTCAAAAAACAACCATCATCAATGTTGCTATAAAGTATCGATATGAAGTATTAATGTTCAGCATATCCCAACTTAATTGTTCTTAGGAGGTAAGATCAGATAATATTATGTAAGAACTAAATCGCTTAAAAACACACAGGAGAAGAAATTAACTGGCGGAGAAAAAATTTGGTTTGAAGAAGAATGTCAAACTGTATTTAAAAACGGAAATTTTATTTTTTTTTACTCATACAAATATATTCTAAGGAGGACGGTGCATTTGACAGATTACGGTATATTCTTTTACAGGCAACTTTTCTGAAATTTTCGAGAATTATTATCTTTTTAAGAAAACTTTTGAATTGAAGTTTAAACTGTCGAATCGACAAATGAATGAAAATTTTAAAAAAAGTTTCGAAACATAGGAATAATGTTGTTTTTGTTCGAATTTTTCAAATAACGACAAAAATTCTCCAAATGGCCACGTTTGACTTTTGCGTAGGTGACCAGTGGTTCAACTGACAACATATTTTAATGCTATTGTAAATCACATGACATTTTTTTGATTCAGTATTCTGAAAGAGACAATCTACGATGTGCTTTGTGCCCCTTTTTAGATGATTCAAGTAGTGCTTGAGCCTAGTATGATAGGTCTGTGCTCCTAGGGTTAAGTTTATAAAGACTATTGTAATGTATTTTTTTCGTTTGTCAATAAGTTTTAATTCTAATTTTGATTTAGTTATAGCCACAAAATAGCCAGAAACTTTGTAAAAAACACAAGCCAAAGCAACTCTTTGAAGTTGTAAGGCTCGCTGAAATTGGCCAGAATTTGAGATTTCAGTTGATCAACATGTCTTGTTTTATTAATTATTATTGATTACTGAGGGGTTGTGGGGGTGTAAATGGAAACAAGCGTTGAAGAAATAATTTGTTTTATTCCAGAATCTCAGCTGAGAAAACAAATGCAGATGATGATATTTCAACCAATCAAATTGTGTTATTTTTGGTTAAGCTAGGTGGGGATCAGGCGAGTGACAACCAGGGGACACCACGCCGTCGAACCACTAGCTTTTTGGCAACTACTTCACAACGCAAGAAGTTTAATCGTATGGAACGTATTTACGTATAAAAACAAACCAGAGAATAATTTTTCAACGAAACAACGACAAATGAAATATGACAAATATGTTCGCAGGTTTCAACATTTATTGTTTTACAATTTGAAACAAAATTGGACCGACTAATTCCATTTTAAGAGAATTTCTGAATTAATCTTACCGTTTATAACAAACAGAGATGATTTTTCACGAAATAACGTCAATTACAATTGACATATTTGATAGGTTCAGTACATTTATGTTTTATTCAATTTTGAAACAAAAATTGACCGGACTTATTCCGATTCTTGTGGTGAATTGAGGAACGATATTTGTAACGCAATTTTCACTGCGGTAAGCCGGTGAGTCATTCCTTCACCAGAATCATAAAAACATACTTGCAGGGATAGAGGAGGTTTTAGTCCCGTATTTTTTTTCTCATTCATTCTTTGATCGCCCTGTTATTCAACCCTTCCTATCCAGCTGGAGGAGAGGGCCATTTCGTCACAGCAATTCCAACATTCAAACCCAACCCCCTTAAGAGGAGTGGTGCCTAATTGGCCTCTACCAAGGTCATTCCCCCCAAACTGCAAGGTGATATTCCAAAATACATTTGTGAACTTATAGAAAACCAATCTTCGCGGTAATTCAAATTTCAAACTTAACAGTAATCTGATACAATCCCACCTGCGCCGACACCTACGCTTTTAAAAAGCCTCCTAAGAAGACACGCAGTTAGTGCCTACTCCTTCAATTTTCCTTATTTTTTATTAGTTTTTTGTGTCAGGCTCCGGAGAAGCCTTACAAATAATGCAAAAGGGTTTTTGTTTTAAAATTTTGCTTTCAGCGGACAAAAACGCAAAAAAAAACAAAAATTTAAATTTTGAAATAGTCAGTTTGGGAGGTTTTGGCAAAAACTATCTCCTCCACCAGTTTAGAAGATACTCTTTCTGCTCATACTGCATCCAAAAGAACAAGCCTTGTTTGACAATTTATTGGAGAGTTTTTTTTGAAATTTTTATTTGGCGTCTCTTGAAGGCCACGTCAACTTTTCATTATGAGCCTAAATTTTTGACAAAATTCAGAAACCAGAAAAAATGCTTCAAAATAATTTTTTCCGTAAATACAAACATTACAAAGGATTTTGGTGCTATTTTTAACTCGGTAGTGTTTCAATTTAAATCATAAATAAATCAATAATTTTTGTTTTCGTTTTTTGTTTTTTTGGGCCGCTGAAAGCTTAATTTTAAAACAAAAGCGCTTCTGCATTATTCGTAAGGCTTCTCCGAAGCCTGACACTAACTGCGTGTCTTTTTAGTAGGCTTTTTAAAAGCGTAGGTATCGGCGTAGGTGGAATTGTATCAGATTACTGTTAAGTTTGAAATTACCTAGAAGGTTGATTCTGTTAGTGACAAATGTTTTTGGAATATCACCTTTGCTAGTTTGGCGGGAATGACCTTGGAAGAGGCCCAAATCAGCGACACCCACTCCCTTAAGGTTTAAGAAATTTTAATCCAAACAAGTAACTAAAATATTTTTTTTTAAATGGGCAGTAAAAAGAAAATTAAAAAGCCCTCAAATTCAAATATTTAAAATATTCTAGATTTGCTGAAGTTCAAGTCGTGTCATTTCTTTAGAACTAATTCCTTACTTTGAAAAATGGTATAAAAAACCGAAACGTTAGTAATAAATGAATATTTCAATTTTAAAATATCTAACATGTCAGAAATTATTTTGATTTTACTTTTGCGGATCTCCATATCATTACTGAAAATATTCATATCTATTTCACCATCATCTGCCAAAAACTTGGTAATTCAGAAAGCAGTTGATTTTTTGAGTTGTCTTTTTTTTTGTTATTTCGGAATTCATCTTTGAATTTATCTTCGTTCGTGAATTTCATAAATTCATTATTAATCAACTAGTTTCGATTTTATTGTGAGTCATTTTCAAGATAACAAAGTGATAATAAAGTTTCACAAAGTACATTGAAATTCAGATTCTATAGAATGCGTTTTAAACAGTAGAATAAATTACATCTTTATAAAAAATTTTGGACCACAGGATTATAATTTATTAAGGATTGTTGGGTGTATAATTTGGGTTGTCTACAGAGCTTTCAATCAGCAATACTCAAATAATTATAGGCTATGATTTTCAAAGAATAAATTTGAAATAATGTAACGCCTTCCACTCTTTTTGATCGTTGATTTGTGGGCGTGTTATGCGGATGTGATAAGTTTCACATTTTTTACGGGCAAATTCGTAACGGAATCTCTTTTTGATGACGGAAAATCTAATTAATTCATAACTTCACTTGCAAATTTTATTCCACAGGTCATTGTGATTATAAATATTCGGGTCTATTAAACCGCATAATTTGTGAACCTGAAAGATCCTTTGTATGCGAGGAAATAAATTTTGAGTCCAAATATTTTGAAAAAAAACCCGTCGAAAAAAATCCCAAAAACATGGAAATTCACGAAAAAATTTGTTCTGACGTTAAATTACATAATTTTACTCAAATTTTGTGAAGGTTGTAATTTTAAAATCTTTGTTAATCATTGACCGAAATAAAGGGACAGATTGTTTATTTTTGTCATTATAATTTTTTCCGGGGAATTCAAAGAAATTGCTCTTTAGCGCTACCTGAGTGAAATTTCGACCCCAAAAAAAGGAGCTTTAAGATTAACATTACGAGTTAGAAAATATAGTCAGTTTTATCTCACACAATACCGACCAATCAGAACCTTGACCATGTTTCTGAGATTCATGATAATATCAAATTAAAAAAATTCTGGTCACGAAAAAATCTCAAATTCCGGTTTTGCACGTTTATTTGATGCTTGACAAGATCTACTTGCAAATTCGAAAATTGCCTCATGAGGTCCCTCCCTATCTTTGAAATCAACCAAGACCAGAATTTTAGAAATTTGGAAAATCATCGACAGTCAAGGTTTTACCCAGCATTGCGTCAAAACTAAATATTTTACTTGCAAGTGAAAATGTAGGGTCTGTAGATTCTTGCAATTACATATTTTCAGACTGTCTGAGTTTAACATAATAATCGAAGGCATAATAGTCACAAAAAAGTCCGAATTCAATTTAAAGTTTCAGTTTCCATCCAATTTATGCAGAAAATACATGTGCGATTGACGACTTCCGAAAGAACTTATATAATTTAATTATCAATATCAAACATATTTTGTAACATACTGTATGATATAAGTTCATTTGGAAATCTTGAAATGGCCCATTTATTTTCTGAATTATTTTAACATATTATGTGAAAGATTTTGCGGAAGTATTCGAACCTCGCTTGTAAAATCGATAGTAATTTGATGATCAATTATAAAGTGGAAATTATCGTTGAACATCTTAGATTGGATAAGATCGATTATTTTGGTCAAATTCGATCAATTTTGAAAAGGCAGTGATCTGTTTTTGGTACTTTTCATATCCTATTACGAGGAAGGTAGATCAAAAATGCCTAGGTAAAAATACAAACCAATTACAAGGTAAAAATTACAAGGTAAAAATACAAACCAAATACAAACGAGAGTGAGACGGGCCAACCAACCAATCAAATCCCTGAATTGAACACACAATTGGTTTGTATTTTTACCTAGGCAATTTTGATCTACCTTCCTCGTAATAGGATATTAGGAAAATATTGGATCATACGCCTTCGTTCACAAAACCACAGTGATGGCAGTCTGGCATCTATTAGATTTAATTCGGCAACAAGAAGACTCCAAAGACCAGAAATTAATTCACCTCAATAACTACAGATCTGATCACTTATCGGTATCCCGGCTCCTACATTTTCTGATGTTATTATGTCAGAAAAACGCACCAAATCATTTGCTTATGCTTTGAACGCATAAAACAACCCAAATGACACCAAAATTTTTCCAAATGACCTTGAAAAATTCATATTTGAGTTTGAGGTCAAAATAGGATAAAAACGGCTACTCAGAAAATTCATTTGTTTCGAGCTACCGTTTGCAAAAATTTAAGTGAATTTTGAAATTTAACCTAAGTGGAGATAGATTTTCCGATGAAAAAAGTCTAAAAAACGGTGGTTTATCGAATATTCTGGAAAAAATATATATAGCATTTATCAACAAAAGCGCTCCTCAGGAGTATTTAAGACTTATTATACGGGTTATGTTAAAATTAAGGTTAGTTTCAAAAAAAACCTGGGAGGAGATAGATTTTCCGCTTTGGATTAGGTCTCCTTGTCTTGCTTATGTGTCTGGGAGTGAATGCATGCGAAAAAAATTTGACACATGTTTGATGCAAGATAAAGGCTAGTTCTACAAACTGGCTGATCTGAATAATATTCTTAAAACCGTGTTTAGCTAATATTACATCGAGAATATGTCAAATTAGGTACCGGAATACCCTTAAGGGGGTCGGTGCATTTTGACAGATACGGGCTTTTGATAAAGAACTTTTTACTGAGTTTATATATTTTTCTCAATATACCATAAAAGTAATGCTTTATAATCCAGGCAACTTTTGTGACCACAGAATTTTAGAATTATAACTTTTTAAGAAAATTTTGAGTTCGAATTTAATTTTCAATTCGACAAATTATAAGAAATTTCTGAAAAAATTCCGAACCTTGTATAAAAATTCCTTAATTTTTGTTCAAATTTTTTTCAACATTTGTTTCAAATCAACGAAAAACACTTTTTGAAATGACCACACTGAATTTTCGCGTGGGTGACCACAAATTTTTTCTATGCTATGTGAAAAATCATAAAACACTTTTCTGGAATTTTTGGTCGAAACTATTTGGAAAGATTTTAAAATTTGTCCTCGTTTTGTTTCTTCGATCTTGTTTATACTCTGAATCATAATTTTTGAAACAAAACTATTGTTTGGAAAAAATCAATCGAAGCACTCTATTATCCAGAATTAAAAAAATTCATCACACCAAAACTTGCCCAATTTGTAAGCCGACGCGATCACCACGTAACATTTTATAAATTAAACTCATTAAAAAAATTATTTTTTTCGATGTGCTAAAATTTCAGTTTTTTGGTCTCTTTTTCAAAAATTCAAATTTTCGATTTTGACGTAGAAATCATATACAATTAAATCTAATAAATTTTCGGTCGTGGTCAGAACCGTTTTTGAAAGTTTCTAATTAATAAATTATAGAAAATAAATTTTACTCTAATTTAGACACCTTCGATAGCAAACGCGCGTTTTTAGTTTTTTTTTCAAAAGAAGATTCATGAAGTAAAAATAATCGATCTGAAGAAAATCAGATTCAACAAAGTAGCTCAAAAGTGGCAACTTTTGTTCTAAGACGTTTTTATTCGAAATTTCTGAAGTGGCAAAAAGCTTGGTTTCCAAAACCAACTCGTTAAAAAAATTTTCCGTGAAGAAAAACCCCACTTTTCTCCACGTATTTTCGACAATTTGGCAGCAAGTTTCTTAGATTTTTCAAACGAAAAGATTGGAGACCTTTCATCATGCTTATTTTGTATAATAATGTTGCATTTCAGGCCCGATAAAAGTTCAAAAAATAAAATAAAAAATTCGGAAGTCAGTTTTAAAAATCAACGCAAAACAATTAATTTTGACAGAAAAAAGATAAGTGCTTTATATTTCAAAATGAAATTCAGGCTCTTTTCTAAGCGATAATTCAAAGCGTTTGAATTTAACAAAACCATTTTTTTTTCAAATTTATATTTCCAAAATTTTCAAAAATGTTTTCAAAACTATGAAATGAGAGCCTTACCAACAAAATTTGACAATTTGATCAGTTCATGAAAAAAATCACCATTTTTTCCAGAATTTTGAACTTTGAAAAATTGTAAGGTTATCATATCAATGTAAATATGAACAGAGGGTAACACTGTTTAATCAGAAAATGAAAATTTGCAACATTTTTCGACAAATCACATCAATGCCTTCGGAAGATTTCACCGATTAATTAAATTTTTTTTTCACCATCCAATTTTTTTCACCGACCAATTTTGACGTTTTTCATTATCCCCAGGGAAGGGCATCCGTGCAGATTTTGCTGATCGGATCGGATCGGAAATTTCGGGCCTCAAAATTTTTGCAGATCGGATCGGACCCGAGCTGGAAAAAATGTGATCGGATCGGAAGCCCGATTTGAAATTTGCTGATCGGATCGGATCGGTGATCGGACCTGATCTGTGATCGGACCTGATCGGATCGGACTAGCTCGGACTTTATCATTGTTTGAAAAAATGCGTTCATACTAAAACAAAATACATACTGATTTGACGTTGCTGAAAGGCTTAATAGGACGTATTAGTTGTTAAAAAGTGAACATTTGCATTTTTGACAACTGAAGCGGGTCTCCCATAAAGTTATTCACGATCGAGTTAGAACACTTTATAATGTTTTTCGGAGCTAGAGAGGATTTATGTTTCGTATTTGATCTTAAACAAAAAGCTCCAAATCGGCTAAGGCCCGGTGAAAAAAAATTATGTTAAATATTTAAATTTTATAGAAAATCTCTTTAATTTCAACTTAAAAATTTGTTAAATTTTGGAAAACTTTGTATTTTTTTTAAGAAATTGTCATATTTGGGCAAAAATTGTGTACAATTTGATGAAATTGTCAATTGTTAAATAAATTCGTCAATATTTGAAGAAAACTGTCAAACTTAAATAAAAAACTAATTTTCAAAAAAATTCAACATGTTTTTAAAAATTTGCAAAATCAAATTTGATAGTTTGTTTTTCAAATTTTGAAGAAAGTTTTAAAATTTTTAAGAACCATTCAAATATTAAAAATTTAAAATGATATTTCAAATTTGTTTTTTATAATGTTACAATTTTTGTGAAGTGAGAAAGTTCAATTATAATTTGTAATATTTATTAAAAATTCGACTGTCATCGTGAAAATTTAACAATTTTCTTGACAGTTTGATAATNATTTTGTTATTTAAAATCAAATTTGAAATAAATTTGCAAAAAAAATTATTTATCAAATTCTATAGCTTTTGCCTAAATTTCACAAAAAAATTTCAAATTAAGAATTTTTCATGATAAATTCTAATTCTAATTTATCTCGAATTTGATAAAAAAACATTTTAAAAAAAGAATTTAATTACCTTTTTTTCAAATTTCTGTTGTTTTAAAATTATCATTTCATATTTATCTATTCAAATTTTTTATTTAAATGAGAACTTTAGTTTTTCAAGAAAAACAGAAACCCTCATATTCTAACCGTATTAATTTGAAAATAGTTACTATATGATTATATTAATGAATTAAATCGATGAAATTCACTGCCGGAAATACCGGTTTTGTCAAATCATTTTCTGACAACGAGCGCGACTGAATTATTTTTGATTTTCGGTTTGAATCGTTTTTGGGTCACCATGACTCCAATGAAGTCCGAAAAATACTCGCAAAACGTTAAGTTTGGCTTTTAAGCTTCTCGCTGAGTAAAAATCATCCGATCCGATCACATATCCGATCAGATCGGACAAAAAATGTGATCGGATCGGAAGCACATTTCAAAATTTGTGATCGGATCGGAACAAACCGATCTGATCGGACCTGCTCGGTTTTTCCCGAGCAGATATTTTAGCTCGGTGCCCTTCCCTGATCATCCCTGATTCATGTTTGTTCATCGAGTTGTAATCGTATTCGCTGTCAAAATTCCAATTTCCCAAATTTTCATCATTCAAATTGTAACTTTCGCTAAATGCTTTTTTTAAACAGCGAATGATCGATGCCAAACTAAAAATATCGAAATGTAATATAGGACTGTATATCTGAAAGTTCAGAAAACTGAAACTTGACAATAATTGTTGAGGAGTATATCACAATTGTTTAAATTATTCTATTTATTCCGAGAGATTTCTCGCCTACGCAATTTGCATAGCAAAAATGCGGAGAAAAAGATGACAAAAATTTCTGAATGAATTCATTTAGGTGGTTTACCTCACTTTCTGACCAGTAGTGGCTTAAAACTTTTTTGTTACGTGGAACAAATTTGTAACAATTGTTTTACTGATTCACCCCAGAACTCCTTGGCAAGGAGTGTTTTTCGTTTCACTGTCGGTTTTACTTTAACCTCTTGTTGTCCCAGACTGAATCGTAATTAAAACAACCTGAAATTTTCTGAATAAATAACCAAAAACAGATAAATTTTATTTATTTCGAGACGCTGTTACATTTCGTTAATCAGCAAAATTTATCATATACATATTGAATGCATTAGAACAGCTTGTTAAATGTCCAGAATAATAAGGAAAATATTTCCAAAATAGTCAAAACAGATGTCTTCAAGATGCATTGTAACATTATCCCAGATGTCCATAATTTAAGTAATAAAAATTGGTTTCTTTTATTGGCGAAACTGATAAATAGGCTGTCCAAAATCGGGCAAANTATTTGAAAAAATAATCAATTTTGTTAAAATCAGTACAATACCTGAAAAGTTGCAAAATTAAATTTCATAATCAAGTTTATGGTCGAAAAAAGAATGCCTGAAAATATTTTTTTGATGAGCTTATTAGAGATTTTATGATTTTTATTGAACCCGGAGCTCAATCTTAGAAAAATTCTAGAATTCAAGAAATGTCCAAAAACTTCCAATTTTTTTGAAATATAGCCGATTTACTAAATAGCCGATTTACTATCTTACCCAAATTTGCAACTACAAAATTTCAGCTCCGACTTTGAGCGTTAAATGTTGCGTTGATGACGATTACGAAACTTCTTTGAAAAAATTTCAGCTTTCAGCACAATTTTTATTGTGTTAAATAAATTGTCGTTGAAAGATCACTGGTTGAAATAATAATAAATTTTAATCAGATAAAAACTCATGATAATGTGGGAATAATTTCGAGCTAAGTTCTTTGACAGAATTTAAATTAATCTGACAATGTCGCGGTTTGATTCCCTTTATACATGTAGATTATTTATTCGGTGATCGCATGAAAAATAAGCACATTAATTTTAATCTTAGAAATTTTTTCAAATTGATTATGAATTTCAAATATTTGCTGAAATTAATTTTTAATATCAGAATTTTGAGTGATTAATTTATAATCACAATTTCGTAAAATTGGCAATTAAGCTAGTTTCATTTTTGAATTTGTGATTTAAAGATGCAACAAATCAATTAAAATTGTCAATTCACTGATTAAATTTCCAATTAAAACACAACATGCCGGATAATCAAGGCCAGCATTGAATCAAAATATTTCAGACGTGTGGAAAAAAAATATATTATGAAGGTTTACAAATTTGTTTATAATAAAGCTTTATCGAAACGCTCATCGTATGGCCGCTGTTTTGCTATTTCATGTGCGTCCACAATATCAAAATGTTAGGGCTCTCTAAATTATCTGGCATGTTTGTGTTGTCATTTAAATACTCGATAGGGGGTGTTTTGGAATAAATTTATTTTTTTGGAACTCATTATGTTTTTGCGTTGATAATTTCGTTGATAATTTGCATTTGTTTCAAAATTTTTCAATGTTTTTCATGTCTGGTTCAAAAAATTGGCAATTGTTCAAAATTTCAATTTTATCAAGTAACTTTAAAATTAAAAGCGTAAGTATGACTATAAAAGACACGGAAATTTTCTGAGTGATTCATTTCGACCAATGATCTCTTACAATTTTGACTTTCATGGATTTTCTTTACCGTCACAAGACGAATACTGTGAAGCAAGTTTTTTTAGCATGTCATTTTCTGTCATTTTTAAATTTTCAAATATCACAAAGTGAGTACGAAGATTCAAAAAACTTATTTTTTACTCTTTTTATCATTTATTTAATATATATACAGCCAATTAGAGAGTGGTCCGATTCGGGAAAGTTAGAGGTCACAGTTTGTGAAAGAATGACTTTGACATCTGAATAATTGGGTTAACGCCTCATTTACGAACGAAAAACTATGTCTCATAATTAAGGCTTTATCTCATTTGGTTCCGACAAAGAAGTACTATGAAGTATTTGATATACGGTATAATATATACGGATATATTATATACCGTATATCCTTTTCCGAACGGAACTCCATCTCAAAAAGGCTTACTATCTCTATAGCGCGTGTTCGAATCCCACTAATGTTGCCTTAGTGATTATCTTAAATATGATTATAGGCAAGGGTCTTGATAATGGAACCGCTAAATGTTATCGATGTGTAATCACTCAAGCAATCACTTAGACAACATCAGTGGGATTCGAACACGCGCTATAGAGATAGTAAGCGTTTTTGAGATGGAGTTTCGTTCGAAAAAGTATATGCGTGATAAGAAAATATTAATTATTTTTTATATAAATTTCTAGAATATAATCTGATTGGTTTCAGAATTATATTTTGGCATTGAGTACTCAAGAATTATAAAAATGCATTTTCAAGAAAGTTTATGATACCAACACACCCATTTTTCAATATCATACATTTTGTTATTTTATAAACTAGTTTTTCACGTCTAAGAAATAGCAAAA
>SCLH01000038.1:651168-679686 GCA_004367855.1 Oikopleura vanhoeffeni | reverse complement strand
AGTCCACAATTTTTGTTCGCAATTGTATGAGAAATCGAATGAGCATAGTTAAAACAAATTCTGATTAGCGGTTTTCGAATAAATGGTACCAAACCGGCCAAAATACCACTTTTCTAAGGTTATCTACTGTATTTTTATAAAGTCAGACAAAAAACCACCACAATATTTTTGCTTATTGAGAATCCGCTCAATTTGACACATGAATGAAGTTGATCGGATATGTAATTAAGGAGAAAATGGTACCTCTGTTCTCGACTTTGCCGCCCTCTTGTGGGAGAACCGATGATTGAAAAGCGACGAGACCATCACCAATCGTTTTATTGAGGGTGGTTTAGTACTATATCAGATTTTCAGGCCAACTTTTTTTGCGGACACTACCCCCTTAAGTTATGAATCATTTTTGGACTTTGATAACTCAGGGAGGAGATACATTTTGAAAACATAATTCCGTCAGTTTTGTTAACACGTTCCTGATTGGACGAGCCATCAGGCATTTTTGACAGTTTTAGGATGCAAGATTTCTGTTCAAATATATCAAAGAGAGCTGAAATTTGGCTTGATGATTTGTAATTATGTGACAATTTGCCATTGAAAAACCCCTCAAAATGCGACGACCATCTCCTTAAAGATGCAAAAATAAAATTAAAAATTTAAGACTTTGCTTCACATTTTTTTCACTTATCGTTGTATATTTATCGCAAGCAAATTATTCCCAATCGTCCCTTAGTCCAAAAATATTTTAGGTTCCGCTGACTCCAATCAAAATTGTTCAAACCATTAAAAAAACGTTTCAAAATGAATACAAAAAATTTGAAACTTTGACAACAGGTTGAGGGATCCACCAAAAACGCCTCGCACGAAATAGTATAGGGCTAAAATCTGGCAGATGTGCCGCGAAAAGTAAACATGGGCCTGAAGTGTCTTAAACCCAGTGTGAGTTCACTCTGAAGTTACAAGTCTCTAATTACAGTTAATTAATGAAATAAGAATATTGATAATTTTTTTAAGAATTTCTGAATAAAGAGATATAAATTAATTTTATTTTGGACATTTTTGAGAATAATTAAAATTTGAGATTAATTTTTTCAAAATTTAATTTCATATTAACAGTTGAATAGGCAAAAATTATTGACAGTTAAATAGTAAAAGTATCAGATAGTGAATCTGATTCACAATCTGATTCAGAATCAGAATCGGAATTGTAGAAATTACCATATATTGTTTGGTCTAGTTCATCTTTCGTTGTGGCAGTAGAGAGTACATATTTTTCGGAATTATCAAGGTTTTGAGACAAATCAACAAATTTTTTGATCGTCCCAAGTTTATACGCAAATTCGATCACAGAATTTAGTTGATTTTCATGAGACAATAAAGAAAAATACGGAAATTTTTTGGATTTATTGTTAAAACTTTGTGTCAAGTTTGCTTTTGAAATTTTTCATAAAACACCTGAGAATATGTACTGAACATAAAAAAATTGAAGAATTTGGAAAACATTCAAAAAAAATATAAATTTGAGTGAAAGAATTGTTTCTAACGACAGAAAAGGTACCGTCATGACGCGTCACAATAAATATCTTTATGGTTAAATTTTGGAATTTCAGATTTTAAATAAGCAAGAATGAAATTTGGAGTTTCTTGCTCTAAATGGATAAATTTACATAGGATCGTCACAAATATTATCAGCGGATCTAAATTTCGACAGTTTTTCATCGACACCATGAATTAAATTCATTTTTTCCTTGAAAAATCTATACTGCTAATACTCGCGCTAGTATGCAGCTGCAAATTAAGCATAATAAGAACAGTCCTAATTTAAACATATGTCTTTAAAACTTCAGATTACTGCATCAAAAAAATTATATTCAAACTGATTAATTTCAACATTTAAATTTTTGTCAAACTTCTGTTCGTTTGTTAGAAAAAATTCAATTTATCCATAACTTTAACTGAAAATTGCCGAAAATAATTTTTTTATACATTTTATATCATAAATTACAAAAAATCTATTGAAATATTTATTTATTAATTTAACTACTTAAGGTATGTTGTCCTACATTTTCTCAGTTATTATGTCATTAAAATGCACCAAATCAATCGTTTGTGTTTAAAACACAAAACAACCCAATAAGAACAAAAAAAATTCGAAATTTTTGCGTTTTTTCATTTTTCCAAGTATTTTCTCAAAAATAATGTTGAAAAATAACGTTGTGTCAATTTGACGAGTAAAACGTCCAAATATCGGGTTGACGTAAGCCAACTTCTCTTCAGTGTTTCTCAGCTTTCTTTGAGCCTACTTTCGAAAAAATCGAAGCACATTTTTTTCGAAATTTTTTCACGTGACCTTGAAAAATTCATATTTTTTTTTGGTCAAAATTTGACAAAAACGCCCCAGTGAAAGTTTCTGTTTGTTTAGAGCTAGCTTTGCAAAATTGAGTAAATTTTGAAATTTAACCTAGGGAGATAATTTTCCCGATTAAAAAAGTCCAAAAACCGTTATTTGACGGCTTTTACTTATCGAGAATATATAACTTAACGACAAAAGCTTACCAGCAAAATTTGTTATACTATTATACAGGTTATTTAAAATTTGGTTATTTCAAAATAAACCTGGGAGGAGTAGATTTTTCCGTTTGCTTAGGTGCTCTTGTGCCGCTTATTTGTGAAGGAGTTGTGTCATACAAAAAAGTTTGGCAAATTTTTTCGCAATTGAAGGCTAGTTCTACAAACTGGCTAATCTGAATTATACTCCTAAGTCCGTTCGGCTAATATTTCATCGAGAAAATGTCAAATTTAGAACACCATACCCTTAATTAATAAATATTTTTGGAAAACATTCGTTAACTCACACTGAGTTCGAGCGTCTTCAGGCCCATGTTACTTTTCGCGGCACATCTGCCCCATTTCAGCCAATACTATTTGTGCGAGCTTTGGGCTACCGCAGGTGAAGCAGGGTATTTTATTAACTTAATGTTTTTATATAATATATTTTACATATATATTTTATCATAATAATAAATTCATATATTCTGTTTTAAAGCATTAAACTTTACTAATGTAGTAAACTTTTTTTACTATTTTTTTCAATGAAACAACATTTTTTTAAACTGCTCAAAACTACAAAATATTAAATAAATTACGAAACAAAAAATACAGCTAGTTTAGTTTACAACTATGATCAGAACAAATTTGTTTTGTTTTTTGGACATAAATTGATGTTTGAGCCAGAAAACGTTTGAAAACCGTTTATTTTTTGTAAATTACCTTTAGACGTAATAAACGAACGTTTTTGGTTAATTTCAGATGCCTGTGTTTTGCGTAAGATTTACCTATCACTTTTTGTTTCGAATGCGTAGCCACAACGTTAAAATCACACGTTGAAGGGAGTAGTGGCTACGCATTCTAACCAAAAAGTGATAAGGGGATATGCTTCTTTTTGTTGTAAACTTTTGTAATATAGAAATCATCATTATGTGTGAGTTTAATAATTTCACATTTTATAACCCATATTATAGATCGATAGTACCGTCCCTCGTTTTTTTGGCGAGGACTCAACCTGAGTTCCCTCTCTCGACTCTCTACTCTCACCTAACCGCGTGCTCACAAACCCATACCTCAACTCATCCTGCTGGAACAATTAAGTGGGAATAGGATATATATTTGAATTTTCAATCTGAACCGAATTTTCGCTTTGGAAACTATTTGAGGCTACTGCTGGGACTTTGACTATTATTTATAGGTATCTTTACATATACTATTTGATAGTATAGTATTTAAATTTTCCAAACTGATTCAAGGCTATTCTGCGGAAAAACGTGATGCAAGAAAAATTTCCTACAAAATTATGCAGTTATCTAATTAAACATTAGTTGATCAAAAAAATATGAAAACCCAACTGGCAGTATTAGTTTTCAGATATGTAACGCAATGCTAAGCAAAAAAAAAAATTTTAGAATTTGAAAAAATGTATGCAATTTGCATGCAGAAAGAAAAAAATTACTTCGTATGAAAAACAAATGTTGATCTTTTGAAAAATCTTCGAACGTTAATTATTAAAACATAGTTTGTAGTACCCAACCTATTTTTCTTTTCAAAAATGCGTAGCCATAACGTTAAAATCACACGTTAAAAGGAGTAGTGGCTAGGCATTCTAACCAAAAAGTGATAAAGAGATATAATACGCTGAAACTAAAAAACGGAATTTTTCTCATAATCAGAACAATTTATATCATTGTACAAATCAACTTTTTTGGTCGCTTCATTGTAGAAACTTATATTATTTTGATAGTATGAAGTCTGTGGAATCCAATGCTCGTCATTGCAATTCGCTTTATCGGCGCTAAAGTGGATTTTTCAAATATCTAGAATTTAGGTCTGAGCAAAATTTCAATATAGAAAGCAAAACTTATTACTCTGTGAAAAAATATGTTTAAAAATCTGTATATTCTTTATCATGATAAATGAGGATTTTTATTCAAATAATTGCTATGAAATTATACTTAAATTTTAAACGAAATACAGACGCACGGCATTATCGATACGAGAAATAAATCTAAAGATCAAATTTTTAACAAACACTTTGTTGCATGAATCGTGCTGAATCACTTCCGATAAAAATTTGTTCATTGAAAATTATATTCTCCTCTCACACTTTGCGTCAGATATCGGCCTTGTGTGGTTTCTTGCTGGTCGGATGAGCTCACTCACTAACCATTTTGCACTACGTTAACACACTGAGCCGTAATCTTACGCAAAGTATGAAAGGGGGATATGATATCCTAGATATCGAAGACTTTTTGAACTTCACGAGTTGTAAATGTTTGAGATTAATTTCGGTGTCCAGTGATTATTTTAAGAAGTTTATTACGAATCAAGAAATAATAAAATAGATATAGTAGTCAGAAGGAATGCTCAAAGGCCAGTATCATTTGTGAGTTAAATCATTCTTAACAAAAGTAATATAGCATTTCAAGTTTTAAATAATACTAAGCAAATTGCTGTATTGGCATGAAAATTTAATCGATGAATAAAAAAGTTAACAGTCAAAATACAAATTTTTTAATATTCTATATTTATCTAGGCATTGTGTATAAAATACAAAAATACAATTTAACATGTTAGAAAAAATGTTTAAATTCTTTGGTTTTACAGCATCCATTTAAGTTCAAAATAGCGTTGCAATGTGCAACGTCAACTCCGTCAAATATGGCTTTATGACATTTCAAGCAACTTTTTGCGGTACAAATTTTATGCATAATTTTGATTTTCCGACTTTGTTCTTCAAACCGATTTTGTAAATTTTTGAAAGATAAACTTTCTGAATCTTCAAGGGTTGAACGGCGACGATTAAATCGAGTGTGATCCTTGGTGAAAAGTCCTTGTCGGGTATTTTTGGATTCAATTGGGGACGCTAGTGATAGAAAATATATAAATCTCATCTTTTCTGATGTCTTTTTTGATGTTTTCGGTTCCTTAAATACTTTTCTGGACCGCTTGATGTATTCTAGAAGATTCTCTAATTTGAGATCTTACGGGTTATAGTGCAACATTTACGTTTGTAGATTCAATATTGTGAGAATTCCTTGGCTATGATTATACATACTGTATTTTCTTCATAATTGACGGTTCAGGATTCATTTTATTCAATCAGGCTGAACGAGATTGACGCATATCCTCTTGACGCACAATTTGTTTTGAAAAACAACAAATTTTCCAACCAAAGTTAACCTCAGTAAAAGTTCACCTCGGGTGTCTACATCGTGTACATTTCGGTTTTTGGAAACGACTTATCCGACTGAGTTCTTTGCTAGCGCAAAATGACCCGCGCTACAGTTATTCAGAGAATAAGAGAAAAATATTCGTGAATTTGGCAACAAAAATGATAATAATTTCGATTGTTTTTTAAATATAAAAAACAACTGTTGGATTTGAAAAAAAACATAATTTATTTTAAATATGTGTGGTCATTTTGGAATTCAAATTTCGAACTCAATAAGATGAGTCGTTTCCAGAAGCCGAAACTGAAACTGTGGTGACACCCTTTGTACAACTTAATAAAACAAAAATGAATTATTTTTCAATTATTTGGTTCAATATCTTTTGAGCTTAAAAATTCAATTTTCACAATACATTTTCATTCGAAGAATTTTAATATTTGTTGGATTTTTAGACGGTCAACTCTTAATACATTTTTTATATTGAGCCATCTAAAAACTCAGCTTAATAATTTTTATAAGTAACGAAAATGTGAACGGTTTCGACACGCTATGTTCAAACGAGTCAGTTATTTTGGTTGGATCCAGGTTATCTTAATATTCAAATGATCTTTAAGATTATTTTGCAAAGCAAACGATGACAGAGAACACGAAATTTCGAAACAAACCAAATCAAGCTCCTCAAAATCTTACGATGATTATTGCAAAATTTAACAATTTTCAAATCATCCGGATTTCGAAACGATATACATATACTTTTTTCAATCGAAGTGAATCTTGAAAATGATGGTGATCTCTAAACCGTGTCTTCGAATCTCACTGGTGTCAAATTCTACACCACTTTATTTCCTGGATAATTGATCGGTTCATTTAATGCACCAATCAACTTTGACGCTCCAAATATCAAGCTCTCTTGCCTTAAATCGAACTCAACAAAATAACTTTGACAACGCTAGTGGTATTCGAACACGCGTTATAGAGATCACCATCATTTTCAAGATTTACTTCGGTTGGAAAAAGTAAATACCAAGAAATCAGGTTAAAATTGATGATCACCTGCAACATCCTTGCCAAATTAAGAAATGTTTTAACGTCACGAAATTAGGAATATCCACTAGTTCCATATAAAATGAAATTTGATGAGAAAACCGTCGTTATCGATTGAAAATCATCAGAAACTTTAATTGAATTTAAATATGACAAAAATGGAATTATTTTACTTGGAGTGCATTATCGCGGATAATAAATTATGCGTTAGTTAGGCAGTTTTTATATATATGTCAAAATAAATGCTGATGGCGCCAATAAATAATGACGCAAGTGGGTACCATTTCCTTTTATTGAAAGATCACGTCTGATGAAGAATTGTTATCTGCGCTGGGGAAGTCTTTTTTGGAACAGGTAATGACCTTACGTTTGCTGAAATTTTATTCAATCATTAATTTCGGATTTGAAAAAAATTTAAGCAAAACTTAAGGAAAAACTTATGCTAAAATCAAGGAAAAAATAATTACGAATGGGATCGTTCACTTTGCTTGAAGTGGCCACATATTTTAAGTTTCCTCCAAAGGTGCGGCGTATGTTAGAAAATACCGTCGGGGTGATTTATTTTATAATCCTGAAAACAACTGAGAGTCATCTTTTTTGAAAGCGCGATTGAGAATACCTCAAATTGATTCGACGAGTTACAAAATGCACTAACAATCTAATTCTTTCAAAATAATTTTCCAATTTTTGTTTTTAATATATCTGTCAAACTTAACTCTCAGAGTTTCTTTAAATAAAAATGTTTTATATTTGTGGTCCGTTTGAGCTATCTTTAAATAAAAATGTTCGGACCAGGGGTCGGCATAACTTTTTAAAAACCTGATCGGATCGAAGATTTTAAAAACCTGATCGGATCGAAAATAAGTCGATCCGATCAAGTTCAATCCGATCCGATCAGGTTATGCCGACCCCTGGTTCGGACCATAATTATTATTATTGTTGTTTATTCGCACTCAAAGGGTACAGAGTGACTACGACAGTTAGGCAAGTATAGTGCGCAAGCTTCTTAGTATGTCGCTGATTTGGGCAGTTTAATTAATAAAGTAAGAAACCGCAACATTTATACGCACTTCAAGAAATCTAATGGTATACATTTATAATACAATTATAATTTCTGTATTATGTATCATAAAAAATGAAGAATTAACCAGCAGAAAAAATCTAGATATGTCATAGCAGAATAAAATTTTAAAATTACTAACAGCAGAATAAATCTTAATCACACAGAAATCTATTAAAGTTTGAATTTAAGTACAAAAAATATCAAACAATCTCGAAATCTCTAATCATCACTAATTATTAATAGATCAAAAATTTTTGAATATGAACGGTTCGACTCAACTAAATGGTACAGCCTGATCTCCAATTTTTGCTGATATCTGATGAGCTAAAGTCTCAAATAATTAAATCAAAAATAAATGATAGGGAACTAAGAGTATTTAAAACAAATAAATGTGGTAAAATGGCATTTTGAGTTACTTGTGGGGTCAAAACTAATCCTTTTTTATAGCCGTAGCATTAATTAATAATAATTTTGATGAAAAAGTCTGAAAAATTAGAGCTGAGGAACACACAGGAATTTATCTAACTTACAAAAATAAACAATACAGATGCTTCGAACTAATTTCATCACTAAAGTCTTACACATCATAAAATACCAAAGACGACCATAAGGCGATAGTTTCAAAATTTAATCTAAGAAAATTTAAATATTTAAATGGTTACTTTCATCCGTGCATCAATTTAAAAATCACTAAAAAAGACTGTAAAAGTGCCACTAAAATATTGAAAAGATAATTACTATCAACCAGCTTTCAATCAGAATAAATGAAGGTTGGTAATAATTTCAGTTTGCAGAAAAATAAAATATAAAATAATTTATTCGATTGACAGCAATAAAACTACAACAAATCAGACTGCATGTAAACATAAATCAAACTTGTAGTATCAGCATCAATCATTTTAAATATATCTACCAGAAAAATTTAGGTGTAATTAATCTACAAAATATTTGTTATTATATTACTGACACTCATAACCATAAACAACGAATCACAGAATTCTTGCAACTTTGCAAAATAACTGGCAAAAAACTGCGATTTATAATCAAACAAGTTTAAAAAATCCAATTTTTCTATAAATTGTTATAACAATCAAATTCAATTTTCATCTCTCTCGACTTATTAATAATCATAAAACAAATTCGCGACCGACAATATCACAATAATCTTAAAGCTCATAACACAAAAATTAAGAGTGGGGACTAGGGTTTCCTAGTGGAATCTGACCAAAACTAGTAAAAGTTAAGAAATATAACATTCAAATACGAATAGTCGGATATCGTAATCGGCAAATTAACTCAAAATCCTGTGAATTTACACAAAAAAAATTAAATCGATTATATTAGAAAAAAGTTATATGAAATAATCAAGGTTGGCCTAATTAAAACCTCATAATAACCTCATTGACGTTTTATAAACTTTAACCCTTTTCAACACCTCAACAATTAATTATTGCAACCAGCAAAAATATTGTATATCTATTAACTAATCATAAACAGATTCAAAACTACAGCAGCTAATATAAACAACATTAATCCAAAAAAAATAATTTTACAAAAATTTAACGACGAATGAATGATGTGAGAGATTGGAGCAATACATAAGTCAAAGTCTTTGTCATTTCTTACTTCTATTAAACTTCCGCCGCTCCAAGCAAAAACATGCCAATTGCGTTCGAAGCGAAAAATTAAATCGAGTCGAAATTCTGTTCAAAATCCATTTTAGGTTAACAAAGTATATACTAATTTCTTGTAACATTTCTTCAGTAGTTNAATAAAATTTCAAGGTTGGCCTAATTTTGACCTCATAATAACCTCATTGACGTTTTTTATAAACTTTAACCTCTTTTTTAACTACCTCAACAATTAATTATTGCAACCAGCAAATAATATTTGTATATCTATTAACTAATCATAAAACAGATTCAAAACTAAGCAGCTAAATAAAACAAATTAACCAAAAAAAATAATTCAAAAAATTTAACGAGAATGAATGATGTGAGAGATTGTGAGCATACATAAGTATAAAAGGTCTTTGTCGATTTCTTTTCTATAAATTCGCGCCGCTCCAAGCAAAAAAACATGCCAATTTCGTTCGAAGCGAAAAATTAAATCGAGTCGAAATTCGTTCAAAATCCATTTTTTTAGGTTAAAAATATATCTTAATTATCTTGTAACATTTCTTCCAGTAGTTGTAAAAATTTCGTAAATAGTGGTTTTTCTCGTTAGACTTCGGTGTTTATCGTCATATAAAAATTCATTTTTTTGCGCTTTTTTTAAGGAAGCGATTTTTCGCAAAAACGTCCGTCTCTCGCGAGACGAAACGCCGAATATGAAGTTACTATGTAAGTCAAGTTTAAATGATATTTTCATGATGATTATAAAACAGAAGCTATTATCGACGAAGAATTTTCCCGAAGTTTCACTAACTAATTATAAAAGTAATATCAAAGTTTTGAATAATTTTATGATCCAACGTCGAAAAAGATAGCTTTACTGTTTTTAAATGATTTTCTTTTAAATTAACCGTTTCTAAGAGTGTGAAATTCACTGTGAATATACAAAAATATCTGAAATATTTTTATCAACTAGTTTTTCAGTATGTTCATCAGAAAAAGATGGTGTAATATTTCACTTTAAAATAATTTTGAAATTCTCTTTCAGATTTTTTTTCTATATTTGTGATACAAATTTTCAAAATTTTTTTGCAGATAGTTGAGACGATTTTGAATTACAAATAAGTGTAATTTTACTTTTCAGCACTCCAGTGTTAAGAAAAGCACGGCAGAACCTTTTTGCTGGTTTCAAACTTGATTAAAACGTAAATATGAATTGATTTTTATTAAACATGACAACAGCGTGGCGTCAAGGAAATTTAGGTCAAGCCAAAATAAAATTTTTAATTCATTTCGAGTTTTTGATTTTTTCATCTGACTTTCTTTGTCAGAATTTTTGGGGCCTCAACTTGTCCCCAATGAAATTTTTTCGCACCCTGCGTCAATGCACAAATCGTCAATTTAAACTTATGACTCTCATTTTCACTTGTGAAATTCCCCATAATAACATTTTTTCTCTCCAATTTTAAGGCTATAATTTGATCTGAGATTATTTCTCTAATTAAAAGTTTGATAGCGGCTATCAAATTACATATGTGTGCCCGATGCGCTACTTATCGATATACTATACAATATTTGAAAAGCAATGCTTTGAATATTTATTTAGTGTTTTTAGTTTTAATACAGAGAGAAAAATAAAAAGATTAAAAATAATGTTTTAATTCTTGGTTATCACAACAGCCATCCAAGTTCAAAATTACATTGCAATGTGTTTTCTCAACTCCGGCAAATACCGCTTCATGACATTTCAAGCAACTTTTCGTGCTACAAATGTGATGCATAATTTTTGCTTTCCGAATATGTTCTTTATATTGATCTTGAAAGTGTCTGAAAACCAAAGTTTTTACATCATCAAGCGTTGAACGACGACGATTAAAACGAGTATGATCTTGCGTGAAAAGAGTTTGGCGAATGTTTTTTGATTCAGTTGGCGATGCAAGTGATAAAAAGTATATAAAACGCATATTTCTTCTGATATATTTTGAAGTTTTTTCTTTCTTTAATATTATTGTTAACCGCTAGATGTTTCTCAATTTGAAAACTCAATTGTTAAAATGTTAAATTTTATGCTTACTTTCTTTCTGTATAATAGTTGAAAATCTTGTTATAATAGTTGATATAATTTAATTAAGAGGAAACCAATTGACGTCTTTAAACATCTGTAGAATTTAATACCATGCTATTTCCAACCATTTTGGATTTTTCAATGTAAAAAATATGCCGGTTTATCTGTTGAGGACAAATAATAATGAATTTCTTCAATATATAACTTATGCTATAATCTGAAATTAATGCAATATAATTAATGCAATATAATCCGCAATATGCCGGTTATCTGTTGAGGACAAATAATAGGGAATTTCTTCATATAACTTATGCTCGAATCCGAGCAAATATGTATTTAAAAGTTCACGGAAAAAGTTTACTGGGGAAGCATCAAGGGAAAAATGAAGACAAAATTTTCAGATAAGGAAAATTTTTGTTTTCCCTAGCCTTATTTATAATATAGGCTATATTTTTCCGGTTATTTGGGAAAAGTCTCAGATTAAAAACAGATTTAAGGTTTGGTTTTTCACATATTTAAAATAAGACATTTTTTATGAAAAATTATTGATAGGTATATGTTATAAATGATAATATAATGGACGTTTGCGTTTAATTGCATCATCAGTAATACTGATTAAGTATGTTTTAGACAGACAGTTGAGAAAATACAACAGAGTTTTTACAATGAAAATTAAGCTCAAAGTCGCATGACGTGATAGCAATTTTTTTCGATAATGATAGAACTTTATTTTCAAAGATTTATGGACAGTGAACATAAATAGATGTTTAAAAATCTTGTTTTAGTCACCTCGCATGAAAAAACGAGGTGTTTAACAGATTTGGGTACGATTTATGAGTAAGACTTTTGCCGCTAGTTTGCAATAAACTCAGTGAAAAATTATGCCGGAGCAATTTCACGAGGTTAAAGGTCACCCGCTGTATGTACAGCAATTTTATCGATAAATTGCCGTGTTTGGGCAGATGGCTTCACAACAAAGAGAACTTTTTGAAGATTCTTGTGGCCCTGTCATTGGACTGCCCGAGATTTCATATTCTATCAAATAGGTGTTGAAATCGGCCAGCCTAGTGCAGTGCCACGGTCCCGTTGAGATGGGAGGTGGTATATGTTTTGCATGGTAAAAAATGGCGTGTAGAAAAGTTTTTTGCTGTAGGTTTTTTAACGAGAAGGTAAAGTACTGGACCACGGGCGCTAGAGGTCGCGTCGGACACAAAAAGGGCGCAATTTTTGAAAAAAAAACTTTTTAGTTTTAACAGAAAACCGTGGTTTGTGAGAAATTAGAGGGATTTAAAGGAAAGTTAAGGTTATGGTCAAGAACAGATGGAAAAACAGGCGTCTTCGATCGTACGAATTTTTTAAAGTTGAGATTTTGGTTTCTGGACATGGCGTGATAGCAATTAGCAAATTTTGGGTGAACCAAATTGCTCAGAATGAAAATAGTGCGCAAAATGAAAAAAACGCGCGTTTTGGAGCAGCCGGTATACTCAGCTTTTTGTGAATTTTAATCACTTTTTGAAACATTTATATGATAAATTATTATTATAAATTATAGGAAATCAATATTGCCGAATGTTTATTGCCAACATTTTATGGCGACATTCGGTATTTTTAAAGATATTGGCATTTTTGGCGAGATGGGAATAAAAATTGAGTTGTATGTACATAAATTAAACAATATTAAAATAGTTTATTACTTGACATGTTTCAGTATTTCACCATTTTCATAAGTGAAGATTTGTTCACGGAAAAAATAATTCGACTTGAAAAGTTAGAAATCCAGAATGTCGGCAGAAACATTTTAGTTAATTTAAGGGCTTTAACTTTTTTTTTTACTGCCCATTTTGGAGAAGAGCGCGAAGTAATTTTGATCTAATTAAATGTTCAAACTTGAGTGTTATGTTTGATAAAATACGCCTCAGTGTGTTTGCGTTCAAAATAATTTAGAAATTACGAGTTAATATTTTGAAATGTGATTGTAAATGTTCGCATGTAACTTATAATATATAAAACATGTAAAAGTCGATCTTTTCGCGCTGGTTTTAAATACTGACATATTTAATATTTTCGTCAACATAGTCAACTTTAAAGTGTTTTATATCAAATGATATAGTATTTTCGTGTTTTATTGTGTTTTTTTGATATAATTAACTTTAGAAACATCATCTTAGTTTTTTGATATAATACACTTTATTTAAATCATCTTTATTTTTTATGTTATGAAGTGTAGAAAACTTGAGTTTTTTTAAAGACCTTGCACACCTCCCTTTCTATTTTTGCGATTTGAACTTTAGTTTATAAAAATACAAATTTAACCCTTATTTGGATATAATTTTTACTTTAATAAAAAACCACGGTATAAGTACGTTCACGTAGATGTTTTGTTAAGGGGGTACCCCTCATGCATTGATGCTCAAGCTAAAAAATGATTCAAACTTCCTGTTCATATCTTTTTCTTTCGAAAATATGAAAACATTTTAACAAGTGAAAGTATTTTTATCTCCAATATTCCGTGACGAAAATTTCTCTTTTCATCGTTTTGGAGATATTATCGTCTTGATTTTGATCAAAATTTATGATATTTCCGGGAATTCAACGTTCAGTTTTTCGAATAAAAAAACACAAAATTAGCCGTTTCGATAGTTAAACAGCTGTCCGCGAACTCATTTGCGCTCTTGATTCATAACTATGGGTTATTACGAACTTCATAATTTGGTTTTCAAAATTTTTGCTAAAAAATCTAGGGAGGAAGAGGCTTTTGCGCAAGACCCTCAAAATCAGCTCAAAAAACGTTTCTTGTCTATCTGGAGCGAATTTTATTAAAGAATTTTGAAACGATCACCTTGCATAAAACCGAACAGACCTGCATAAGTTTTTGTGGCTATTAAAAGCTACAAACAAATTTTCCAACCTTTCAAAACTCACGGAGAGGAATAGGCTTTTTGCAGGAAAATATGACTCTATTTTGAAGCTAGTTCCTGATTGGTCGAGCAATCAGTGAATCTTTAATTATGATTCAGAATAGAAGATATTCGTTCAAGTACAGTGGGTGAGACCNACCACGGTATAAGTACGTTCACGTAATGTTTTGTTAAGGGGGTACCCCTCATGCATTGATGCTCAAGCTAAAAAATGCATTCAAAACTTCCTGTCATATCTTTTTTTCTCGAAAATATGAAACATTTTAAACAAAGGTGAAAGTATTTTTATCTCCATATTCCGTGAGAAAATTCTCTTTTCATCGTGTTTGAGATATATCGCTTGATTTTGATCAAAATTTATGGATATTGTGGAATTCAACGTTCAGTTTTTCGAATAAAAAAAAACACAAAATTAGCGTTTCGATAGTTAACAGCTGTCCGCGAACTCATTTGGCTCTTGATTCATACTATGGGTTATTACGAACTCATTAATTTTGGTTTTCAAATTTTTTTGCTAAAAAATCTAGCGGAGAAAGAGGCTTTTGGCGCAAGACCCTCAAAATCACGCTCAAAAAACGTTTTTGTCTATCTGAGAGCGAATTTTATTAAAGAATTTTGAAACGATCACCTTGCATTAAAACCGAACGAACCTGCATAAGTATTTTGTGTGCTATTAAAGCTACAAACAAATTTTCCAACCTTTCAAAACTCACGGAAGGAATAGGCTTTTTGCGAGAAAATATGACTCTATTTTGAAGCTAGTCCTGATTGTCGATGCAAATCAGTGAATCTTTAATTATGATTCAGAATAGAAGATATTCGTTTCAAGTATTACATTGTATTCAACCTTTGGGGTTCCACAATGTGTCAGTCTTTAAGATATTTGCCCTTAAAAAAAAACACAAAAAAATCATGTTTTTCTCATGAGGGGTTACCCCCTTAATAACTAATAAATTGGATTTTTAACAACATGTTACGCGTAATCACATGCTTAGACTATGTTTTCGAAAGATGACTCTGTTCTCCAAAGATGACTATGTTCTCGAAAGATGACTAAATCAACGAAAATGAAAAATATTCATTTTTTCTTTTACTCCGATGATTACCTGGTCACCGTTAATTCGCAAAACAACGTTTTTTCGGTCATTTTGAGTTATTTCGATGACTGATTTCCGGTCACGTGATCAACCTAAGAAGCCAAAAAAATTTTATACCACATATTTTTTTCCAAGGTTTCACGTGCAAAAACCTATTTGTCGCTATCTTGTCTAGATCTCCCAGTCGAAATCATGCCTACCAAAATAAACGACCTAAGCGAAAACGATGAACAAAAAATCCAAGAAATGACGTGCTTTTTAAGAAATTAATCTAAAGTGAAATATATTTTTCTCATTCTGAAGATGCAAAACGCAAAATGTGTCAAATAAAATACAATTTTTAAATTGACATAAATATATAAAGTGAAATATGTCAATAATCTTTTTTAACTTACTTGAACCTGCAAATATGACCGATATAACCCAAAAAAGTTTCATGATAATTTCAGTATAATAGTGCCAGATCAGTCTTTATAAGGGTCTCTAAATTGGAGAAGGCGTGTCATGCAGTTGAGACTCACAATCCAAGTTATTAGTGTAGATAGCTCGGTCCTATAAAAGTAAGTCGGGTTTTTGAGGTTTTAACTAATTTTTCCGAAACCTAAGTTTTCAAAGTTTTTAAAATCGAATTGCTTATTCATGAAGGTTTAAATTCTTTCAATTTCTGCGAGTTAGGTAACAATTGTATTTTTATTTTAAATAACCTAACATAATCCGTTTAGATCACTGAGAGTCTAACTTCGAAGATGATGTTTTGAGTATTTTATTGAATACCGAATTTAAATAGTTGAGTTCAATTTTATGTATGAAACAGAGATTAATTGTTTTAAAGTTACAAGAAAAATTAAAATTTCAATTTTTTGATGAAAATTATTTATGAATGAATCGTTAACGAAAATTTCTGATTTTAAAGACCAAATATGCTTTTTATTGTTATCATAAAAGGAATTATAACTTTTATTATAATGAAATATCATTTTTATTATAAAAACGATTTCGTGTTTTGATCCAAAATCTCGACATTTTATTTCAAAGAGATTTTATTTAAAAAATATTCAAGGAAAATCTTTTATCCGTTTATTTCAGGAGCATTTTGAAAAATCGCATATTAAGGGTTTAACATGAAAAACAGATCGAATCGTATCTAGGAGGGACGAAATTAAAATTAAATCGTATCGTATCCAAAAGGGGTGGTTCACAAACTGGATCGCATTTCAACCGTTATATTTTGAGCCAAACTTAAGTTATGAGTGTTAAATTATCAGAAGTAGGCGTTTATGTGAAATTTAATTGCGGGTTAAAGGAGGTGAGATCGATCATATGGTAATCGGAAGGTTACATCGTGCAAAATTGATGTATCTTTCCAAAAATAAATAATTAATCTATTCGTAAAGAATTTTCCATCGAGTTTTTTGCTGATTATATTTAATTTGTATTTGATATTTTTCCAGAAAAAATCCTGTTTTTGAGTTATGAAATTATGATGAAATTAATTGATTTCAAATTAAAGACCAATTCGATTTTAAAGTTTTATATTTTCGTAAAATTTTAAGGAGCACATTCGATCGATAGACAGTACTGCCACAAAAGGTTTAAACAACAATTTTTACTCTTTTTTCTCAAAAATATTTCAAATTTTTTTCAAAAAAATCTGAATTTTACAAGCATTTTGAAGAATGTTCAAGACAAATTTTGACCAAAATAGCTTTCAGAGGCCTAAGCAGGATCGTATTTCTGGGTCGCCGGGTCGGAAATTTGACCCGAACGCAGTCGGTCGGTGCCGAACCCTGACCTGATAAATCGCCGACCTTCCAACCCGCATAAATTTCCGACCTGACGAAAAATACTCGGGTCGGCGGTTCGACCCGACCCGGACCTGGAAAATTTCAGAAAAAAAATATCGAATCAGTAGAAAATTCGACTGGTCAAATTTTGAAAATCCGATTCCCTGAGCCTAAGAGCTATGCATTTCATTTGAAGCATGAATGAAAACATTTGCATGAAGAGTGTGGGAGGAGTAGCCTTTTAGTGACCCTCCCGAATTGACTATTTTGACCAAAATCGGTTAATGTCTCTTAACCATCTTGTAGAGAATTTTTTTGTTCATTTTTAGACGTGGGAATTTTTCGTTATTTAAATTTTTTAATAATTAGAAAAGTTATTTGAGGGTCAAATTTACATGACTGACTTCATCCAGCTGTTAAATTTGCGAATTAGGAGCTAGTTTTTTTTGATTTTTGCAATCAGTAAAAAAGGCTTATACAATTTCAAGATTTTCGATTCAGGGCACAATGACCAACGGGTCAACGACAATGACCGGTCAAAGTTCTAGGTCAATCCCATGTTTATCGTAGAGACTCAAAAGCACCTTCATAAGAATTGGAAAGGTCGACTTTTTGATGAAAATATTGGCAACTATGGGTCAATTATGTACTGAAATATCGCTAGAGAGCAAAAACTAGTCAAATCTCAGGGTCAATCTCGAGTTCATCATATAGAATTACAAGTACCCTTAAAAGAATGGAAAAAGTCGATTTTCTAATGAACGTGTTAGAAACACTGGGTCAGTTCTTTACTGAAGTCGCTAAAGAGCAATTATTTGACCAGTTTATGCTCTCAAGCAACTTCAGTACATGATTGACCATATGTTGCTAATACGTTCATCAGTAAATCGACCTTTTCGATTCTTTCAAGGGTACTTGTAAGTCTTAACGATGAACTTGAGATTGACCCTGAGGTTTGACCAGTTTNTGGACTCACAATCCAAGTATTGTGTAGATAGCTCGGGTCCTATAAATGTAAGTTCGGGGTTTTTGAGTTTTAGCTAATTTTCTGAAACTAAGTTTTCAAAGTTTATAAAATCGAACTGCTTATTATGAAGGTTTTAAAGTTCTTTCATTTTGCAGTTAGTACAGATTGATGATTTTTTATTTTAAATACATAACATAATCCGTTTCGATCACTCAAAGTCTAATTCGAGATGATGTTTTGAGTATTTTATGATACCGAATTTGGATTAGTTTAAGTTCAATTTATGTATAAAACAGAAATTAATTGTTGTAAGTTACAAGAAAAATTAATTTTCAAAAATTTTTTGATGAAAATTTCAAATTTCAATTTTGATTGAAAAATTTCCGAAATTTTAATTTTTTGATGAAAATTTATTTCATGAAAATCGTTAACGAAAATTTTTTGATTTTAAAGACCAATTGATTTTTTTTTTATCATAAAAGGAATTATAATTTATTTAATGAATTATCATTATATTATAAAAAACGATTTCGTATTTGATCCCAAATCTCGACATTTATTTCAAGAGATTTTATTTGAAAAAAAATATTCAAGGAATCTTTTATTGTTTGTATTCAGGATAAGCATTCTAAAAATGCATCTAAAGGGTTAAACATGAAAAACAGATCGCTATCGTATTACTAGAGGGTCGAACATTAAAACTAAATCGTTATCGTATCCAAAAGGGGTGGTTTAAACTGGATCGCATTCAACCGTTATATTTTGAGCCAAAATTAAGTTAAAAGTGTTCAATATCAGACAGGAAGGCTTTGATGTGAATTTAATTGCGGGTTAAAGGAGGTGAGATCGATCATATGGTAATCGGAATTACATCGGTCAAAATTGATGTATTTTCCAATATATAAATTAATTAATCTTTCGTAAAGAATTTTCCATCGAGTTTTTCTGCTGTTATATTTAATTTTGTATTTGTTATTTTTCCAGAAAAATCTGTTTTTAGTGTATGAACATTATGATGAAATTAATTGATTTCAAATTAAATGTGACCAATTCGATTTTAAAGTTCTTAGTTATTTTCGTACAAATTTTAAGAGCACATTCTCGAATGATACTAGGATATGCACAAAGTTATCAAACATTTTTAATCTTTTTTACTCAAAAATATGTTCAAATTTTTTTCCAAAAAATCTGAATTTTACAAGCATTGAAGAAGGTTCAAGACAAATTTTGACCAAATATAGCTTTCAGAGGCCTAAGCAGGAATCGGATTTTTCCGGGTCGGAAATTCGACCCGAAACGCAGTCGGTCGGTGCCAACCCGACCTGGAATAAATCGCCGACTTCCGACCCGCAAAAATTGTCCGACCTGACGAAAAAGTTACTCGGGTTCGGCTTCGACCCGACCTCCGGACCTTGGAAAATTTCAGAAAAAAAATTACCTGCGTTCAATTCAGTAAGAAAAATTCGACTGGTCAAATTTTGAAAATCCGATTCCCTTGGGCCCTAAAAGAGCTACGCATTTCATTTGTAGCATGGAATAAAACATTTGCATGAAGAGTGTGGGAGGAGTATGCCTTTTAAGTGAGCCTCCCGAATGACTATTTTGACCAAAATCGGTTAATGTCTCTTAACCATCTTGTAAGAGATTTTTTGTTCATTTCTAACGTTGGAATTTTTTCGTTATTAAAATTTGTTTAATAATAAGAACAATTATTTGATGTCAAATTTACATGACTGACTTATCCAGCTAGTAAAAGTTGCAAATTAGAAGCTAGCTCCCTTTGAGGGGAGGGTTTTTTGGCCAATCAGTAAAAAGGCTTATACAATTTCATTTTTCGATTCAGGCACATACCACCGGTCAACGAACAATGACCGCGTCCCAAAGTTCAAGTCCCATCCATGGTGTTTATCGTAGAGACTCAAAGCAATATTAGCAACTATTGATAAGATTATGTACTGAAAGTTGCTGACAGCAAAAACTGATCAACCTCAGGCCGTCAATCTTCAAGTGTCATCGTTAGACTCACGAAAGTACCCTTGAAGAATAGCAAAAAGTCGATTTTCTAATGAACGCTGTGAGCAACACTGGTCCAGTTCTTTACTGAAGTCGCTAAAGAGCAATTATTTGACCAGTTTATGCTCTCAAGCAACTTCAGTACATGATTGACCATATGTTGCTAATACGTTCATCAGTAAATCGACCTTTTCGATTCTTTCAAGGGTACTTGTAAGTCTTAACGATGAACTTGAGATTGACCCTGAGGTTTGACCAGTTTGGCTGTCTAGCAACCTTTCAGTACATAATTTATCAATAGTTGCTAATATTTTCATCAAAAAGGCTACCCTTCCGATTTTTATGAGGGTACTTTTAAGGGGTGCATATTAAGGGTGCATTTTGACAGATTTGCATTATTTTTAATTTTTTTTGTTTTGATGGGAAACTTTTTGTCACTTCATAATTTTCGAATAAAAAGTTTTTTCAGACGTAAGTTGCCATTTTTAAACTCACTTTGTAGAATCTGACTTTTTTCGGATCGATTATTTTTACTTTATAAATCCTCTTTTGAAAAAACACTCAAAAAACGCGTGTTTGCTATCAATTGTGTCTCAATAACAATAAAAAATGGTCTCGACCATCATCGGAAATTCATATAATTTGATTTTATATAATTTCTACGTCAAAATCGAAAATTAAAATTTCCGAAAAAAGACGAAAAAAACGAAATTTTAGCACATCGAAAGAAATATTTATTTTCATGAGTTTAATTTATTAAATTTTACTTGGTGGATGAGTTGGCTTCCCAATTCAGCAAGTCTCGGTGAAATAAATTTTTTTAAATTTTTGATAAAAGAGGGCTTGACTGGATTTCGCGCAAACCGTATTTTCATTCAAAAAAGTATAATTCCGAGTATAAAGAAGAGCGAAGAACAAAACGAGACATATTTGACATAAAGTTTAGTAGTCTATTTCATAGTTTCCAGCTAATTATCTCAGAAAAAATTAGTTTAAAAAATTTTGACCTATATTGAGGAAAATTTTTAAAATATTTCCAAATAAGTTTCGACCAAAAATCCCGAAAAAAGTCTCATATGTTTTTTCAAATAGCATAGAAAATAACCTGGTCACCTACACAAAAGTTAAAGTGACGCATTTTTGAAAAGTTCTTCTATAAAAAAAATATTTGAACACAAATAAAGGCATACTTTTTTCGATTAATTTCGGAACTTTTTTCAAAAATTTCTAATAATTTTTCGAATTCGAAAAGTTTAATTCGAGCTCAAAATTTTCTTAAAAAGCAATAATTTGAAAATTCTGTACTTACAAAAGTTGCATTTCTTTTTTAGTAAAACTAAATATTGATAAGCTTTTGATTTATCACAATCATTTTCAAATCTATAATTTTTCAGAGTGAGGAGAATTTTTTCTAGCGAATTCGCACAAAAGTAATTTAGCAATAGTAAGCCTCGAATTGCCTAATAAAAAGCTCACTATTCAATTTTTTCAAAAAGATCGTTCACTCGTGTACAGATGCAAATTAATTAGGCAATTCGAGGCTCACTATTGCTAAATTACTTTTGTGCGAATTCGCTAGAAAAAAATCTCCCCACTCTGAAAAATTATAGATTTGAACATGATTGTGATAAATCAAAAGCTTATCAATATTTAGTTTTACTAAAAAAGAAATGCAATTCGATATATCAAAACCAACAAATTATGTTACAAAAGTGGCCTGGATTATATAGCAATACTTTGATGATATATTGAGAAGAATATATAAAGTTTATATTATAAACCCAGTTAAAGTTTTGCATCAAGAGTCCATATCCGCGGATATCCGTATCTGTCAAAATGCACCGACCCCCTTAAGTCTCTACGATGAACTTGAGATTGACCTTGAACTTTGACCGGTCATTGTGGTTGACCGAGTGGTCATTGTGCCATAAATCGAAAATCTTAAAATTATATAAGCCTTTTCTGCTGATTGCAGAAAAAAAATTGGCTAGCTCTTAATTTGCAACTTTTACAGCTGAATAAAGTCATTAATGTAAATATGACCTTAAAATCATTTTTCTTATGAATAAAATTTCAAAACGAGAAAAAACTTGCGTCTTAAAATGACCAAAAAAAATTCTCTACAAGATAGCTAAAACACATTGAAACCGATTTTTGACTTTTCGAATTCCTTATGTCAAATCGTCTACAGCAACATGCCAAATAACAAAACAAGCTCATGTTTATTGTTTTAGGGATGCTTACTTAATATCATTTTCTGAGCGTGGGTTGAATAATCTGATGATCTGAGTGGTACTGTCGTCATCCTAAAGAGTTATCCTATTTATTTAAAAAATAATTTCATGACTTCGGAAAAACAGCGTTATTATCGACGCCCACTTCTTGAATGATTTTAAATTATCAAGAAATCAATTTTTTTCAAACTAATAGTTATTAAGGTTTTTTTCACTAAATTGATAGAAAAAAAGGTTTGAAAAACAAATAAAATCTTTAAACTGTCAAATTATTTTTATTTGAAAGATCATTCACTTCGTATTGGGTGATAGCAATATCACACCGTCGATCTATGGAAGAGAAATTTCAAATTGTTTTGTTGGAATATTTTCAAATTCTTTCTTCAATACTTTGAAATCATGAAGTTCAAAACACTAGTGCCAAGTGCACAGCAGCCTATTTGAAATTTTTGTCGGGAAGCTTCAGACAATTCAAAAATTGAAAAAAATTTGCATGTTTTCGAAAAATTTCCGAAAATACCCGGGATTTCTATTAGTCTATCTTAAACTGGTAAAAATCTTCTTCTGGTAAAAATATAATCCATGGACCATGGATTGTATTTCTGAAGAAGTATAATTTTTAAAGAATAGAATTGATTTCAAGTTCTGATTTTCAAGTTCTTTATTTTTGCGGTGGAAAAGAGATAATTTTTGAAAACGAGATTTCTAAAATTTGTGACTCCAAATGGATTAACTCTTGAAACAACCAAAATTCAGTAGGAGACCTCAGAACAAAAAACTTAATTCTCGAAGATTAAAAATTAGGTTTCCTTTATATGGATTACCGACCCTCAGTGTAAAGAGCCTGAATATTTTAATGATACAAACAACGCAATATATTAGCACCCAATCGAAACCCTGAATTGCGGAATATGCCGATTTAATTGGTCAGATTAAACCAATCAAATGCTCAGAATCAAATGTACTCTGAGGGTCGGTAATCCATATATTCGGTATAATTTATATCGATAACACTTTAACTTTTTCCACAATATGAGTTCAAATTCGAGCCAGAAAAAGGGTTAATAAAAAAACGTTTAAATATTAAAAATATTTATAATTGAATATTTTGTTTTATATACCATTTTTTTAAAGTAAGGAATTAGTTCGAAAGAAATAATACGACTTTAACTTCAGCACTGCTGAATCAGCAGCTCTAGTATATTTCAAATTTTTGAATTAAAGTTTTTTTTTACTTCCCATTCTTGAAGAAAAATTTTCTTCTAATTGGACGTTCAAACTGTGGAGTTTTGTTAAAATAATTCCTCAGTCTGAATACGCTCAAAATAATTACTACAATTTTTGGTATAAATTTTGAATTGGGACTGTAAGTGTTCTTATACTAAGCGGTCTTTTTGTGCTGGTTTGAGATGTTGAAACAAATTGTCTCTCTTAAATTTAAATATTCTAGATGTGCTGAAGTTCAAGTCGTTTTATTTATTTCGAACCAATTTTCCACGTTTGAAAAATGATATAAATCCAAAACGTTGAGTAATAAATAAATATTTAAATATTGTATAAAGTCACAACAGAAAAAAATAAGATTTATGATCAAATGTTTTTTGAAACTACTCTGAAACCATGAAATTTTTGATCTGACACAATTATCACTGGGCATAAATTAAAGGTAAAATAATTTCATCTCGGATCAAATTTTATTTTTCATTTTATCTTTGTCCCCCCGCGGCAAGTGTATATTATCTGCTACCGCCAATGACTAATGTTACGAGACACTGAAATTGTTCAACGCGTAAAACTGTCAGTATCAAATACCTACTATATTCAATGAATTTATCGCTTTGAAATTGAACTACCGAATATGAGAGCTAGCACAGCACATCAGAGATATTTTACATATGGAACCATTTGTTTGGCTCTATTTTTGCTCAGATGGGCAGTTTCGGGATTTGACGATAAAGAGAATAGCTTGAAATTATGGAAAACTTTGGATCCGGACTCGCGTACACTTATTTATCAATTAAGAAAATTAGCAGAGATGGACGGGAATTTAAATAGTGAAGACGAAGATTTCAGGTTCAAAATAATAACTTAATTTTCCACATAAAGTGCTTTTTCTTTCAATTTCTCGCCTCCTGCGGAAAAAATTCTAGACATTGATACTGTGAAATATACGGTTCAAAGCAAATCAATAATGATAATGTCTTCATATTATTCGACATGAAATTATTTTGATAATTATTTTAAACTTGATTCGAGCTTAAATTTTGTGATGAATTTTGTTTTAGGATAATGATGCTAAGCCTTAGCAGCTAAGGTCAATACACTGTTTTTTTTGTCGAGATAGTTTATCAAAACCATAGACTAGTCGCGATTATTTTTATGAAAACAGTTAAGTTACCACTTACGCATCAACCAATAAATGTCCGTCATTAAAAGTTTACCAACATAAAAGTAATCGGGTGAGGGGTTAATATTTTGCGATTGCTTTTTAGATATTTCTTACAGGCACTGTTAAGCTTATGTGGCTATGTAACCTTTCAGATTATAACTTTTCATCTTACCGCATGATTTATGCGACAGATTACAGGATACAAGAAAATCATAACGAAAAAAAGATTTAATGATGACTCGGGCATGATTCTCAATTTTTTCGCGTGAAAAATTAATCATTGACTTTATAAAGTTCTCAAAATTCATTTGAATATTATATTTTCCATGTGACATGCATGAAAGGGGCTGGCATTGATCTTGAACATTGGTACATTTTTTAGAACAATCTCCTTTGCCCAAACTAAATCCATCTTAAAAATACTTGGTATCTGTATAGCGTGAGTTCGAATCCGACTAATGTTGTCTTATTGATGGTCTAAGTGATTACTTGAGTGCTTAACACCGATCAATTTTGGCGGTCTAATATCAAGCACCTTTGCCTATAATGATACTCAAGACAATCACTAAGACAACATCAGTGGGATTTGAACACGCGGTATAAGGATAACTAGCATTTTGAAAATGGACTTTAGTTGAAAAAAATTCCCAGTAAAACCGGATGTGAGAATTTTTTTAAAGCCTATATCAATAAACTTCAGACATTTTTCGGTGCTAAAAAGTTCGAAATTATTCCGAACATTAAAAACATTCCTGAATATGAAAGTTGTTGTTTTCATGAAAAATGGTCAAGATGGGCGAAAATAAAGTAAAACAGCATTTTTTGGTATAAAAATTGACTTTAAATTGCGTTTTTATAAACAAAAATGTCCCTGATATCAGAAAAATGTCGCCTGTGATGAAAAGGAATTTTTAAATAAAATTCTAGAATTCTAGAAATATGACTATCAGTGAACCGGAAATGCAAAGTTCGAAAAAAATGTTCGTCTGATCAGAACAAAAGTAACACCAAATTAAGCTGAGATTTCACTGATCAAAAAGTTGAGTTACAGCTAATCAAAATTTTCAACCAATCAGCGTCAAATTCGATAATAAGGTTTAACATTTTAGCTTAAAAATAATTGAAATTTCTAGAATTCGATTAAGTCATTTCCGATAATTTAAATGTCATGCATCGTTTTTGGTGGGTCATATTTACCAATAAAAAATGTTCATATCATGGTGGAATACCGGTTTTATGCGGGTTAAAGCAAAAAAATATTAGTTTTTTGAAAATTCTAGATTTTGTTCTAGATTGTTTTGAAATAAATAATTGCCACCATGAGATTCCTGGGGTCAACTTTGGTCATAACCGATATTAATGTATCATAAAATAATTCTATATAGGGCTAAAAAAAACCGACACCCACCCCCTTAACTCTCGCGATTTCATTTAAATTTTTTTGCAAATATTAAATTTGTATAAATTGCGCGCCAAATGGCGCTAACCGGTGTCACAAATAAGTGTTGTAAATTTCATAAATGATATAGAAATGATATTCGATTGACCCTTTCCTCGTTTGAAGATTTTTCAAAGAGCGTTGAGAAAAATGTAGTTATATATGAAGAAAATCAAAGAGGTTTTTCTTTGTGTTTTACCCACATATTTAAATACAAAAATCAGAATAAATTTCTGGCGAAAAATGCGGAAAATTTACACATGTTTTAAATTATTGTAAAATTTTTACAAATTCAAAAATTAAAAAACATACTCAGATTTTTCTGAAAATAGATGAAAATTATTTTATTTAAGAGGTACTCAACGGTTTTTAAATTCATGTGAGGGACATAATAACTGTTCCAAATAGCCTTAAGAAGGCCACAAAATGCATTTCTGCTCTTATCATAAAAAATTTCGAGATTTTTGTCAAAATTTTCGAGTTTTTTCAGATTTTTTCTAAGTATTTTTTTGAGAAAAAATACATAAACCTCAATTTTAATGAAAAATTCTAAAATAAGTTAAAGTGAGTAGCACTTTTTTACTTCAGTTTTGCAGTAGCTTCAATTTGAGAGTACTTTCGGTACAATCGGATAAAATAAATTTCTAGAAACTTCAAAAATTGACTTCCGGCTGAACCAAAAAGCAATTTTCTATTAATAGGAGCAATGATTAAAAAAAGTTTTACACTAGAAATTGAGAAGACATGTGTCTACAAAGTAGATCAAATTCAAAAAAAATCGACCGAGTCGTTTTTGAGAAAATCTCGTTTTAGTTTGAAATTTTCACGTTTACTTGATTCTAGAATATAAGGGATCAAAATTTTAACCTGACGTAAGCAAATTTTTTCTTAAGTAGACCATGAACTTTCATTAAATGATACTTTCAACTCGATACGATGAAATTTTTTTTTATAGAAATCATGAAAATTGACTTCCGGCTGAACTAATCTGAAATTTTCTATAAATAGGAGCAATGTTCAAAATAAAATTTCCACTAGAAATCGAGAAGACATGTTTTCCAAATAATGCCTAATTTAAAAAAAAATCGACTGAGTCGTTTTTGAGAAAATTGAGCTACAAATTCTAAAATATCATAAAATTACGGTTTTTCATAATTCTAGAACAAGTCCGATCGAAATTTTTGCAAAATATTTTCGATAACTGTCGAAGTAGTAGAATCCGTTTTTCTTACAAACTTTCCTCAATTTCCATTGAGCCGTTTCCGAGATAAAAGACATTGAATTCAAAATCAGTGTTCTATAACTCTACTCCCCCTTGTTGCTGTGGTGCTCCAAAAAAAATTTCTACTTTTGGTCGAGAGCAAAAGGATAGATCTTCATTTCAGGGTTTTCAGAATTTCGATAACTTGTTTCCTTTCCTTCTGAGCCTCGATCTAAAATCTCAAAAACCGTTGAGTACCCCCTTCAGCTGAAATTTTCAGCCTGAAAACATTAATTCTGGTTGACTTAACGATAATAAGCACTAAAAGATTAAGTAGCTAATTATTTTCGTATGTTATATTGACTCAAATCTGCCGAGTAATTGTCACCCCCTTTATGAATATCGATGATTTGCAAAAAATGAAAAATAGGAGCTTCAGGGGTTTGTTTTGATATTTTCTGGTCAAAATAAGACATTCTTACTGAATATTGATCTTGTCAAAACAAGATGGCGCAAATGACACTTAAATTCAGAATTTTCATTTGAATTTTAAATCGGGAACAATTTTTCTAACAATTTGAATACAAATCACTTATGTTTGTTCAATTGAATCCTCAATCAGAAAAGTAAATTGGTTAAAGCTGTCATTAATAAATTTCGAACAATTTTATGACATTTGATTGTCAATTAATTAAATTCTACTTGTAAGTTTGTGATTCATATCAGAAATCTTCGAATATATATTTGACGGTTTAATAAATCCTGCTTCGATCAAAATTTTCCTTGCATTGTGAAAGAGCGTAAAATATCAAGTATATTTCGTAACAAATAATTGAGTAATATTTTGGGCATATCATAGCATACCATAAGGCCGTTCCTATCTTAGTATAAGACCAAAAATAAAATAAAACTTCAGTGCACTAGACGATGAAATCGAATTTTATGCTGACGAAATTCCAAAAATTCAAGGGAATC
>SCLH01000038.1:605362-650594 GCA_004367855.1 Oikopleura vanhoeffeni | reverse complement strand
ACCTATAATGTTAATTTATACTGTTTACTTTTGAACACCTGGTAAAAGTCAGACACAAAAGACGCGGTTCGACGGGTCCCTTCACTTAATTTCTTTGTTATTTTTTGTCGCACAAACTGTATTAAAGGACCTTTGCCGTTGTTATTAGAAGCCGAAAATATCGCAGAAGGTCTGATACGGCGGCAAATTATTAGGCGGTAATTTTTTATATTTGTATGTGAAACTGATTTCATTACCGTTTTTCTTCAATTTAAGGTTTAAGACAAAAATTATGTCTTAAGGATATTATCTTATAGAAAAAATTATCGTAAAAAACGAAAAAATATTTTTTTCTATCAAATAATTGTTGAAGCTTTCGAATTAATAGTTGACATTTTCGCTAACGTATACTTGGATAAAAATATGATTTTTCAAAGTCAGGTGGCCAGATATGGCCACCGCTGAGTACGTCAATGTTTTGAACTTCTGAGTATGTGGGTTAATGGGATCCCTCATGGGAAATGCCGTTTTTATTGTTTTTGAGGGCAAATATCTGGAAAACAGTACATTGTGATACCTAATTATTCAGCCTGGTAGAATAATTGAACCTTAATCTCACATCCCAAGTCATAATCAAGGATGACTGATTGCTCGACCAATCATGAACGAGCGTCAAAGTATAGTCATATTTTGTAGCAAAAAGCCTCTTTTTTCGTGAGTTTTGAAGGGTAGAAAAATTAAACAAGAAACGCACGCAAGTCGTGTTCTATCGGTTTGAAAAATTCAAAATAAATTCGCTCTAGAAAACGCAAAAAAAGATTTTTTGAGCTGATTTTAAGGGGCTCGCGGAAAAGCCTATTTTTTCCTGGATTTTTTAGTCACAATATTGAAACATATATGAATGAACAGCTGATGACCCCGCGGAGGTCGTGTACTTGGTCGTGTATTGAAACCTTAATTTTTGTGTTTTTTCTCTTCGAAAGCTGTCCTTACATTTTTCAAAATCAAGAAATTTTAGTGAAAATAAATAAAAAAACAAAATAAATAAAAAATGATGAAAAAGTTTGTTCCTGGCTAAGTATGGAGGTAAAAATACTCCCAGTCATCTCCAAATTGTCCATATTTTCAGAAAAAAATAGTCAAAATTAAATCTGGAAAATTTGTTGGGTCAGCCTCATTTTATGAGGGGTACCCCCTTAACTGCCAAAAATTATAATTTAAATTTCAGCTGTTGACATTTGACCTTTTTCACATTCAACTCTTGCCTTTATATCCTGTTGCAATTCTTTCTGTTCAAAGTCGAAGCACTACACTCGTGTGTATAATTCAGTGTTGAATAAATATATATTTTAAGATGGTGATAGGGAGGCTATAGGCTGTGATAGGCTTAATTATACACACGAGTGTGGTGTTTCGACTTCGAACAGAAAAAATTGCAACAGGATAAAGGATTAAATTATTTCTTGTCTGAAACATACAGGTTATTGAGGCATCTCACTTTGTCGTTTACCATACAACTCCCTACTCTTACTTTGTGAATTTCTTGAGAGCTAAATTTTCAGCTAAAAATATCCAAACTTGCAAACCGATGGGTAAAATTAAAAATGTTGCTCATTTGAAGATTCATCAGTAGCAGTTTTGGTTTTACAGGGAAAAGACACCGTCGCAAGTGTGACTATTAATATAAATTACGTACTTTAGAGCTCAGGGTTCTCGGAGTATTTTGAGGTTTTTTATATCCTTTTCGGAACGGAACTCCATCTCAAAAACGCTTACTATCTCTATCGCGCGTGTTCGAATCCCACTAATATTGTCTTAGTGATTATATTGAATATGATTATAGGCTAGGGTCTTGATCAAGGAACCGCTAAATTTTATCGGTGTTTAATCACTCAAGCAATCACTAAGACAATCACTTAGACAACATCAGTGGGATTCGAACACGCGCTGTAGAGATAGTAAGCGTTTTTGAGATGGAGTTCCGTTCCGAAATGGATACTTATATAAATGGAATTATTCAACATTTTTGTTCTTTATCAACTACTGTCAAATTAATTCTAATTCATTTTAGATGATAAAGTGAATAAATAATTAACAAAGTTCATGGAAATTTAGATTCTTGATTCATGAAATTATGCTTCTTTTAAATAATATTGATTTGGAAATTATCTTTAACGCCCTTGTCAAACCTTTTTGCTGATAAAATTTTCTTCAGAGCTCGATGTGAAAAACCACATTCTTTATCAATACGGTCGATGTCGATTTCCAAATATGGAAGAAATTTATTCTAAAAAGACCAAAAAAGACACGTCTTGGATTGCAACCACTTGCAAAGAACATCAGATTTGCAATCGTCACAAAAGTAAACAGCTCCTCAAAACACCATTTTGTCCTTCTGACGAATTTTCGGTGTTCGATAAAGTGAAACAAGCCGATATTTTGTCAAAATGTGGACCAGTCAATACAAAATTAGCAAGTTCGGAGTGTAATTATAAAAGTATTGTTGGGGCTAAAATTTTGAGGCTCTGTAGGATATCAGACTTGAAACATTTATCGTTTGACGAAGAAATTGAATGGAAATTTATTTGGTTGGTCAGAGATCCAAGGGCTACAGCAGCGTCTCAGGGAGGGTTGAAAATGCAAATTTGCATATGGACATATTGTTGGCGGAAATCAAGAGGGACTGGGAATTATGGTGAACTTAACTTGAGAATATTTATTCTCTTTTCACACTACGCGGAAGATTTGTGCCCTCATACGAGATAACAGACTACGTTGACTACACAGGGCCCAAATTTTCCGCAAAAAGCAAAAAAAGGATATGCTCTTGGGACCAGGGAAATTTTAACACGTATTACAATTTCGTAATATCAATCATTTAGCAAGTTTCGTGATGATATCATCTGTGCTTGTATTGAAGAATTCGTTTTTGGACAAAAATTTTTTGAGAGACGGATGTCAGGACTAATTAAAAAATTCACGACATTTTTCTAATTTTCAAGATATATTATCTCTCAAATTTTAATAACGGTTTTTTGAAAATGTTCATAATTTTCAGATCACCGAACAATTCACATTATATTATGAGTTATAAAAGTCGACTTTGATGTATACTCCCTGGTCTTGAGTGCACATCAATCTAAAAAACGGTCTAGCAATGAAATTGTTAAAACTTCAAAAGAAAGAAATAAGATCATGGAAAAAATGTTTTTTGACAAATTATTTCTGTTTATTTTCAGGAAAGTCTTTATAAATGCTTTTTCAACCTTTAAAGATTCATATGAAAGATGAGGACGATATCGAAAACTGCCATCAGCTTGCAGCAAATATCAACTATTTATTACAACCAATTCTTTCAAAATGGCTCGAGAACAAACTAATGATCGTTAGATATGAAGGTGATTATTTGAAAAAGCCTTGTAGAGGCTGTGACTCACAGCCTGTGAGGGGTCACCAAAACGTGTCAAAGTTTTGAAAGTATATATTTCTTTTATCACATTAATAATATTTAGTTTGTCCGTTATTTTTTCAAAAAGAGTTTTATTTTGAAATTTTTTTATTTTCGCATTGTGATAAACAGTCAAAATAACAAAATCACCATAATTATTCAAACCAAACGGAACAAGATCTGACATTCCTATAAATAAATGTGGTAACGACCTAAATTGTTAAAGCGGCTTCATATTTTAAATTTAGACAGATGGTTTCAGTAAATGATTATTATGTGAAAATTTTCAAAAAAACCTCAACAAAAAATTCAAGCCTGTTATCAAAAAGCAAATTATTTTTAAATGAAATTCCGGGAGATTTGTCTAAAAATTTGGACTGGAAATAAAAATTTTTAAGCGCCACAATTAGATTATAATCACATAAATGCTAAGCTGAAATAGTTTGCTCTATTGATCCTACTTAAATTACTAAACCAAAAATAAAGCTCTTTAATTTTCAACCGATTCTGGTATATAAGAATAATTAAATTTTTCAGAATTAAATGTTGAACCCAATTTGGCTCACTGATGTTAAATTGAATTTTTAGATATGGTTCTTGAAACCGAGCCGATGATTAAAAGAGTAAATGAGTTTCTTAATATAAGCTCGAACAATGACGTTAAAGAATGGTTCAATTCATTTACAAAAACTGATCCCTTGACGGGTTGGCTGGCCAACCTAAACGGCAAACAAGGTAATCTAGAATAATTTCCTCTCGTTGAATTTTAAATCGGCTTGTCTTGTTTGAAGTATAAAACGTTCATTTCAGCCAGCGAAATTCAGAAAAAATGTGCGAATGTTATGAAATTTCTTGGCTATAATTCGGTGAGTCTTTCGAAAAAAGATTACGACATTTTTGACCTGATCGAAAATTGGAAGCTTGGCATTCCAGAATGGATTTCTTCAAATACAATTTTATAAGTACTGTATTGCTCTTTAAACGAAATAAAAACATTGTGCAATAAATAAGACTCAATTCGTTATAAAGTGGTGGATTTCAAATTCAATCTGCTCGAAAAAAAATGATGTCTCCGATTTTCAAGTTTTTAGTATCAAAATGACCGGGCACACGGGACTAGAAGAAAAATCGAAAAAAAAATTGATAAATTCGTTACAAGGACAAAGTTATAGGCCAAAATGTTGTTTGACCTTTGCAAAATCAGGGTTTCACGGTTTTGATACAGTGAGTGGTTAAATATCAGCAAAATAATTTTTCCATGAAATTGGGCACTATTGGGCACTATTGGCGAAATTGGCCCTTTCGGCAATATGGGGACAGAAATAAATTTTTCCCTTAAGAAATAAAAAACCCCGTGGGAGTTTGAAATGATGATTATTTGAATTTGTGTTAAATGTTTGATGAATTTTACAATGAATTCAAATTAGGTGAAATACCAAAATGTGTAGACTTACGATCGTCACCTAATGTATAGAAATAAATGCAAAACAAAAGGTTAAGGAAATAAATTTCTGAAATATGAAGTCATTCGTGACGAACTAAAGTAGTGTATGAATCGAATGACCTCGCAATTTTGGCGATATGGGCATTGGCAGAAATTAAGTTTAAAATAATGAAATGGCGTAGGTTGTTTTTGGCAATATTGAGTCGACCATATGAACCTCCCTTTTGGATTGGCAAGGTACGCATTAAAGAAAGTTTCTATCATATCAATTATATGTAATCGCAAAGCTAATTACTTGTATATATTTAATTTAGACGACGAGAAATAAAAAAAATATTTCCTTTATTTGATAATCTGTAAAGAAAATTTATGTTACAAGGTTTATTCGGCAGTTTACAGTCTCGAGTCTTTTTTCCCGCATTTTTTTTAATTGCTGTTTCAGAAGCTTGAGTTTATCTAAATTTATCAGATTATGTTTAAACAATAGGTAATCTTAAAATGCATGTCATGTAAAAAAATTAAGTTCGAAAATTTAAAATTAATAGGAATTCTAGAAAATTTAATTTTGACTCAATTTTATTATGATTGGTTTTTCGACCTCAAATATGACGTGTGACTGATAAGAATATTTCGCATAATATTGCTCCATAAATTAACCTTGAGATCTGAAACGTTTAATATGACCAGGTTGAAATTAATAAACCAAACACATATTATTATAATGTAATATTATATAACCCTTAATATATAAATTAAATTTTCCTTCATATGCAATTGTCTAAAAGTTCAATATTTTTGACAGCGTTCTGTACATGAGAATGCAAATAATCAAACATAATAATAATAGAATATATTAAATTGGTTTTTTCTTCTAAGCTTGTTTATTACGGAAGATCTTCTTTTGACCTCATTATTTGAAGTATTTCAGAGAAAAATTTAAATTTGAAAAATTTGCTCTCTTGATCTGCAAAAAATCAAATTATCTAGGATAATAGGCGCATGATAAGTAAAATAAATTATACAGGGATTAAAAGACAAAGTTTTCGGAGTTTTAGGCAAAGTTTGAAGAAAATTGATATGCAAGTCAAAAATAAACATGTTTATAAAAATTAATTTGTTTTAAAACACAGTATTTTTAAATTTAAGAACCGCTGACTTACATTTTTTCATGAAATTTTTCTGCCCATAAGCCCAAACGTTAATGGTTATTTGTATTTCCAAAAATTAAAGTCTTTCTGATAAACCGTCTTCTAGAAAATGGCAAAAAACACTTTGTTCAATAAAGGAAAAAAACCCGACCCAGTTAACATCTACGCTTCCTGTTCATCAACAAAACTTTTTCTCAGTTTTTATGTTTCGAAAATGATTGAATACATCGAATGCTGAACTTTTTCACCTACACTGTACTCAAAAATCACATACTATTCTCAAATTTTGTGAGTAAGCCGCGTGAGCACAGGGCCTAGATATAGGCTCAAGCATACTTAAAATCATCTAGAAAGGGCGAAAAAGCGTCATCGAATTGTCTGGTCAAAATCACATTTGAAAAATATTGCGGCGATTTCAAAGAAATAACTCCTTTTTTTATAGAAATTTTGTTCAAATGTTACGGGCGGGGTAGTTGATTATTCTAAAGTTATTTTTAATGTTTTACTTCGGAAAATAAACAAATGCGACCTAAGTTGATTTAAGTTTGCAAATGGCCAGTTTTAGGTAAGGTAACTTTTTTTTTAGAACACCCAATCAGTTTTGTCGCGATCATTTGAGAACGGAACAAGATATTCGCAAACGGATTTTTGCATCCAACAGACAATTAAAAACTCCAAGACCAAAATTTTTTGATTTTTTGACGGATGTTCGGTTTACCGGTAATTGACCGGTAAAGGTCTAAAAAGACGATTCGGAGAACACCACACATCCTTCGAAGCTACTTTTTTTCCAGTTTGTACACCTTTTTGTCGGAAATTTTTTGACAAATTTGATTTTGTCATGTGACACCGCTAAAAGGNAAACACTTTGTTTAATAAGGGAAAAAACCCGACCCAGTTTACATCTACGCTTACTCTTCACGAACAAAACTTTTTCTCAGTTTTTATGTTTCGAAAATGATTGAATACATCGAATGCTGAACTGTTTCACCTACACTGTACTCAAAAATCACATACCATTCTCAAATTTTGTGAGTAAGCCGCGTGAGCACAGGGCCTAGATATAGGCTCAAGCATACTTAAAATCATCTAGAAAGGGCAAAAAAGCGTCATCGAATTGTCTGGTCAAAATCACATTTTGAAAAATATTGCGGCGATTTCAAAGAAATGTCTCCTTTTTTTATGGAAATTTTGTTCAAATGTTACGGGCGGGGTGGTTGATTATACTAAATTTATTTTTAATGTTTTACTTCGGAAAATAAACAAATGCGACCTAAGTTGATTTAAGTTTGCAAATGGCCAGTTTTAGGTAAGTGTTTTGTGCATTTTTTTCGGAAATTAAATTTCAAAATTTTCAATTAAGTATTTCACGAAATTTTTAAATTATTTTAAAAATTAAATTGAGCAATAAAGAATTGTTCACAGAGTTACTTGATACATACAGTATGTACTTTTGTCTCTTGCGACATCTCACTGCCGACACCTGACCCCTCTCTTCTTATAACATACTGAGTTTGAAACTTAGTAATCTCAATCGCAGGGGGGTGTCAGGTGTCGGCATAGAGATGTAGCAAGAGAAAAAAGTACATACTGTTAATCGGCCTGGAATTGATATCAGAAGTGCAATTATCTGCTTTAATAATGGAAAATATCCATTTTTTATAAAAAGTTTTGATTTTCTCATCAAAATTTTTGACCTATTTAATATATAACTTTTGATTAAATCATATACAGAGCAAACCAGGCCAAACGATGACGTAGGCAAGATCCTTGTGCATCGATTCTGAAAGTAAAATAATTTGTGAACACCACTGTGGGCTTGTATCAGGTGATATGTTATACTTTGTTTTTGTCACTTAATTTTCTAGGACTAAAAATATAAATTCTAGAATTTAAAACGTTTGGTGCAAAGATATAACCTTTTAACTTCATTATGAAAATAAATTGAAACACCAACCACCTTGGACTCTCTGTAATCCACATCGAATGTAAATAACATTTGATAATTTTTCTGCTCACAGGGGTTAAACACAAATTTTGGAAGTATTATTTCATCATAGACTTTGATTTCGCTACATTTGCTCCTACACGTAGAGTTCACGTAGAATTCAAGTGGACACGCCCCTGGACACGCATGAATCTGATTCATCTTAAGGGGGTTGTGGGCGTGAATGATACAAGCGTTGAAGAAAATTTCTGGTTTATTCTTGAATTCAGCTGAGAGAAAACAATAACGAAAATTCTATATATTAATCAATCAGATTTTGATTATTTTCATTAAGTCTTGCGTAGGCGACAACGCAAGACAAAACAACACCCCAAAACAACAACCATTCTACTGTGAAATAATATCAACTGAACTTATTTTACTTATAAAAACAAACAGAGAATAATTTTTTCAACGATTTTTCTGGTAATGTATGGCAACATTTTAAACGATTATTTAGATTTTTAACAGAATTTATGAATTTCATTTTTACCGTTTAAAAATCAAAGGAGATTTTTGTCAATAATTCTTTTTAGGTAATTATTTGGAGACGTCGTACTCTATCGAAACATCTTTGTTTTATTTGATATAAAGCAAAATTGATCGAGATTTTACAATTTTTGTGTTAATTGAAAACATGTTTTTACCAGTTTTTCAATGCCGCACCGGTGAGCCATCCTTCACTAGAATTATAAAATTAACTTGCAGTTGACAGAGAAGGTTTTAGTCTCCCGTATTTTTTTCTTATTTATTCTTATCTGCCCGTTATCAACCAGCTGGAGGAGAGGGCTATTTTCTCCAGCAATTCCAACCTTTAACACCCACAATCCTCTTAAGGAGTCCACGTAAATTCATGCGTAGCGAAGTATCATGCATCATAGACTATGATTCATAGTCATAATTTGCAGAGTTGTAAGTTCATTTGAAATACTTGAGGGAGTACTTATGCCATTTAGAGAGCAAAACGTAACATTGAAAACATAATTTCCAAAATGTTGATTTTGCTTAAAAGATGGTCTTAAATTAGTTAATGAGAGGTATTTTAATCCTCACCAAAAATTTCAGTCGCAATTTAAGAATATTGTTATCATTTTTGTCGAATTTTGAAATTGTCTCGAACTAAAGCCGCTTTTCTGAACAAACGTTGAACAAAATTTGAGGTAATGGACCAAGAGGCTCTGCAATTACTCTTCAGTGCAGACCAGGCTAGGAAAAGGGAACCATCCCCAGACTTTCCATCCCTTTTCACTTCGCCTAGCTGTCCATCCCCTCTTCCCCTCCTGCCCCTTGAAAATCTATCCCTTCCCTTCCCCGGGATGGACCAAAAAAAGGAAGGCTTGCGTTTTCTTGAATTTTTAGGAACTATTCAACCTCGCACCATGAATTTCGACCAAATTTAAGACCAGAAATTTTGGCCATAGATTTAATGGACCCTATGAAGTACAAAGATAATGGAAACCTATGAAAAAGTACTCAAATTACGTCAAAAATATTTAAGGATAAACTTTAAACGTTTTTGGAGTCAAACTACCCTATCATAGTAAATTTCTTGACATTTACCACCTTTGGAAATCTAAATAATATATTCTAGGGCATATGAGCAGAAAATTAAAATCTTGACTGCTCACATCATGTGAGTCACATGACGTCAGAAATTGTACGGAAAATTTAAGTTCATTCGAAAGTGAAATTTAATTTTGAACTTGATATTTTGGGAATTTTTTTCTGTATATATTGGTTTTCGCACTTGACGCACCCACTGAAGACAAAAAAGTGATCCGAGAACATCGATTTGAAAAAATCTTATCAGATTCGAAATTCTCGTCCGTAAACTTTCGAAGTGGCGTAGATGTCCTGAGAGCGTTCCTCAATTTTGAAAATTGCGAAAATTTTATGCTTTTTAGCCTTTAGGGTCGTTTACGCAAATCAGCGAACTTTAAAATAACGCATTACAGACCGCGACCGGTACACCGTCTATTTTCTATGGCGTCAGGACCTCCTTAATTAAAAAAATAATGTTGAATAAAATTATAACACTCGGGATCGGGATTGAAAAAATATATGACACGGGACCGGAATAGAAAACTCATCTCTTTTTAAAAACTGCTACCCATTACTGATTACGTCATGTGAAATTTTTAGTACATATAAAAATAATTCTTTCTAGATTCTGAATTTTTATGAACTTGGAAAACTTTATTTATCACTGCTATTATCTTGAAAATGAATTAAAATAAATTCGAAACTAGTTGATATAAAAAACAAAAATGTTAAATATAAAAATACTTTGATATTTTGACAGTTAACATTTTGCAGTTATAGTTACAGATAAATTAACCAAATATTGAATCTAACTGCATACTCGAATCTTCAGATGGTGAAGTTTCTCTGCTCATGTCTTTTATATCTTGTGGCGGACTTTCCCAGTTAGCCGACATAACAATATCTTNAATTTTATTTTACTAGCATCTCATTATAAAAATCGTATGGTTTTCTGTGGAAAACAGTTCGAGTTAACTTCACTTTTCCACAGCGGAACTGAAGTGATTAATTTTTTGATTATTTTAATATAATTAATTAAAAATTCGAGTTTATCCTTTATCTCAATGATTTCACAACAATTAATTGCCTAACACCTAAACCTTTCCCATTATATGACTTCAAAGTCAATCCAAAAAAATGGCTCTCATGCCTCTCGGGGATATCAATACTCTATGAGTCTAGGGGTTAAAAGATGGTCTTAAATTAGTTAATGAGAGGTATTTTAATCCTCACCAAAAATTTCAGTCGCAATTTGAAAATATTGTTATCATTTTTGTCGAATTTTGAAATTGTCTCGAACTAAAGCCGCTTTTCTGAACAAACGTTGAACAAAATTTGAGGTAATGGACCAAGAGGCTCTGTAATTACTCTTCAGTGCAGACCAGGCTAGAAAAAGGGAACCATCCCCAGACTTTTTCCATCCCTTTTTCCTTCGCCTAGCTGTCCATCCCCTCTTCCCCTCCTGCCTCTTGAAAATCTATCCCTTCCCTTCCCCGGGATGGACCAAAAAAGGAAGGCTTGCGTTTTCTTGAATTTTTAGGAACTATTCAACCTCGCACCATGAATTTCGACAAAATTTTAGACCAGAAATTTTGGCTATAGATTTAATGGACCCTATGAAGTACAAAGATAATGGAAACCTTTGAAACGTCAAAAATATTTAAGGATAAACTTTAAACGTTTTTGGAGTCAAACTACCTTATCATAGTAAATTTCTTGACATTTACCACCTTTCGAAATCTGAATAATATATTCTAGGGCATATGAGCAGAAAATTGAAATCTTGACTGCTCACATGACGTTAGAAATTGTACGGAAAATTTTAGTTATTTAGTTATTAGAATTTTTTTATGTATATATTGGTTTTCGCACTTGACGAACCCACTGAACACAAAAAAGTAATCCGAGAACATCGATTTGAAAAAATCTTATCAGATTCGAAATTCTGGTCCGTAAACTTTCGAAGTGGCGTAGATGTCCTGAGAGCGTTCCTCAAATTTGAAAATTGCGAAAATTTTATGCTTTTTAGCCTTTAGGGTCGTTTACGCAAATAAGCGAACTTTAAAATAACGCATTACAGACCGCGACCGGTACACCGTCTTTTTTCTATGGCGTCAGGACCCCCTTAATTAAAAAAAATTAATGTTGAATAAAATTATAACACTCGGGATCGGGATTGAAAAAAAATATATGACACGGGACCGGGATTGAAAACTCATCTCCTTTTAAACAGTGCTACCCATTACTGATTACGTCATGTGTAATTTTTAGTACATATAAAAATACTTTGATATTTTGACAGTTAACATTTTGCAGTTATAGTTACAGATAAATTAACCAAATATTGAATCTAACTGCATACTCGAATCTTCAGATGGTGAAGTTTCTCTGCTCATGTCTCTTATATCTTGTGGCGGACTTTCCCAGTTAGCCGACATAACAATATCTTCGTAGCTCTCAGTGGTCAAATACGAAACCACCGGTTCGTTATGTCTAAATTGAATATCGTTCTCGTGACACTCATTCACGCGAATTCGAGCTTGAATATTTGGCTCGGTTAACTCCCAGTGAGACCAACCAGCCCAAACGGTGTCACAATCGTCAATTTCGCAATTGTTGGCGTCAGCACAATTTTGGTATTGATAAGTTTGAATAGAAACACTTTCGGACGTGGAAGATCTTGTTCGTTCGCCTATATTTTGAATTATAATATGAATTAAAATTTGAAAATATTTTGATTATTGATTCTTTGAATGTTTTGTTGTTCGTTCTTTTTGAGTAAAAAATAAATCAGTTTGAAAAAAACATAGATATTTAAAATTAAGATTAAAATGCATAAATAAATTTGTGAATTGTCGGTTTTATGATATTTTCGGTTACAAGAGTTTAGATGGTCTATATGATATTATAATATATCCAGGGCCCTATTGCAGGCTTAAAATCGCTAAAAAAACTACGAAATTACGCGATCATCAGCTCAAATACTTTCAGTGCCCATATCCACGAATGTGGTAATAACATCGAATTGCATGACCGTTTCAGCTTTCATTCCAAATTTTTTTGGGTGCGTCATGAATGACGTCATTTGTAAAGATTAAGTTTTTTGAATTTTTGTTTATTTGCATAATTTTTTAGTTCTTAATTATGTACGAATTTTGGTGAATCACTTCATTGAAGTCAAATGTTAAACTCGTTATAAAGCTGAGAACTTTTCAAACTATGACGTTTTTTCGAACGCTTCCAGATTTTCAATTTTCCAACAAAATATTTTAATCTAGCCCCCATATCTCCGAAAGTGTCAATATCGCCGTAAATGGCAAATATAGCCGACTTTTTATCAAAAAACTCTCGGCGATATTGAGCATTTTTTATAACCTAGGCTGGATTGTTACGCGAATATTTTCCTATTTTAATTTTGGGCGCTCGTTAGCTAGATTTTAAAATCAATCATCTTATTAATTTTCCGTTTACTTAGCTACTAATCTTCAATTTCGGGAAAGTAAAAACAATTTTTCAATAGATTGTTCATGAAAATCCCATTTTCTGATTAAAATATCTGAACATGGTTTCAATCGAGTAATACGTGGTGACCCTACAATTTCGTAGTAGAATTATTAGATGAATAGGAAACGTGATAGTTTTTGTAATGATCTAGTGAAAATTTATAAGCTTTTAATTACCTCTGCATTTCTCGGAACATTCAGTCCAATCTGACCACGATAATGGATCATTCTGCTGACAGCTGTTTTTAAGCATCAAATTCAATTGAGTCAACATTTGAATGTCGAATTCACACTCAGGTTTTCTTGGATCTGGTGAGACTGAAGTTATACTGACAGGATACCCAGTTGGTTTCGGCACCGATTTTATACATACTTTAGAATTGTAACAAATTTTTTCTTCAAAAAGGTTACTGTCGTCTTCTGGTAAATTACAGCCTGGTAATAATCGCATTCTTACAGTGATGCCTGATTTGGTGCTCATTATCAATTCTATAAAATTAATCGTCGTATTGAGTCGATTTATAATCTCAATCTTTAGTTAAGGTGAAGAAGTATGACTAAGTATGACGAAATAATAACTATTTTGAATGCGGTTTAGAGACATCCAGAGTCATCGAAAACCTGCAATTGAACAAAAAAACTTGTATTATTGGGCTCGAAAACTCGTTTTTGAAATAACTGAATAAGACAGAAAATTCCGTCAAGTTTTATAAATTTTCGGTCCTTGGGTTCTCACAATCGTTTTGATCACCTCTCAAGAACATTAAGTTTATAGCGATATTTTGAATGTTTAAATCGCAAAGGGAAGGTTATGCCTTAAGGGGCATCACCCAAGCTTGAATTTGATGGTTAATCCGACGAATTTCATTTTCCGAGTTTTCATTTCCGGTTTACTGACATGCGATTTTCTATAAAAGAAAAAAAAATTTCAAAATTCTGTTTCCGCCAAAAACCCGACACATGTTTCTCCGTCTTTTATTATATTAATACTGCATTCTAAAATTTGACCTTGCATCATTAGGCTTTTAAACAGCGGAAACCTTGAAAAAAGGTGGTTTTTGGCAGTTTTACAAAATACTAGTCCGAAACTCAGAAATATTTTTTCGTCAAATAACGAGCATTCTTGTTTCTGTGGTTCATGAAAAGTTTGAGTTTAAGGGTATGCGAGCCTTTAAAGAAATACATGTAGAGATTTGTTAATTTGATCAGGTTGATCTAGAACTTGCCGCATGAAGGTCACCAGGGTCAGCATACAATTATTCTGATAAATTAAGTTTCGTAGATAAAGGAGAGATCTATCAAATGGCTAATCTCAAAAGTTTCGAAGCATTTTTGTGTAATACAAATATCCCTTTAACACCTTTTGTTAAATCTGGAAGATGTGGGTTGAAAAGTGGTCAGGGAGCCAATCCTAACACACCTATGACCCCTCCTAGCCACTCATGAGGCCGCTTGTCAGCCCACATCTCTCAGATTTAACAAAAAGTGTTAAAGGGATATACAGCGTGAGTCTTTTCGATTCCTCCTCTTTTTTACCCAGACGGCTAGACAGCCAAAATCGTCTGGGTAAAAATGAGGAGAAATCGAAAAAACTCACGCTGTAATTTCTGGTAAAGTGAAGCACAAAAGTACCATTTTTTATGGCTACGCCCTTAATCGTCAGCTTTTTTCAAAGCTTCTATAAAACTTTGTTATTTAAGTTTAATAAACACATTTATTTACTTTCGATATAATAATTTCAGTCCAAAATGTGCAAAACTTAACGTTATATTTAATTTCAATTTGAAATTGAATAATCCAATTTTTATTATAGTTCAAATAATCAAACGTTTAAAATATGAGCACTTTCCTTCTCCGCACGTCGATGAACAAGGTGACCATTCACTCCATGAAACATCACAAACTTCTTCTCTGATAACATTGGGTAATACTGTTGCATAAAAATATTTTGACAGTTTCTTTTTTCGGCACCAAACCTATTTTAAAAAAAAGTTTTTTAGGGATCTAAAATATTTTAAAAGCTCGTCAAAATGAAAACACCATTGTACTGAATACCTTGTACTCAACTTCTTTAAAACAACGTCATTACAAACACACTTCTTTGTATTTTATTTGTATATGGGACTCACATTGCGTGCTTTTTACATAATATGACAACTTAAAATGTTAAAAACAGCTATTTAGTTTGTCAAAATAGAAAATTATACCGAATGTGTTTAGCTTTTGGGGTTTTTTCCGGCGGGAATTGAAACACCCCTTAAATAAACTAACCAAGTCGCGCTCTGAATTGGTTAAGCGTGAATCTCCCTCGGGAACGCCCCAAAAGCTAAAACCATTGAGTATGCTTAAAAATTTGCTCAAGAATAAATTTTTAAACTTTCTGTACTCCATTTATTAAAAACCGCATTTATTTGCTTATTACCCAACAATTTGAGAAAATAATAAAGCCAAAAAGTACATGTATCAACGACGTTGATTCAACGTTCTAACAAAAACTCAAACGGAGTGACAAAAATTGTCAAATCATGATTATCAGAACGGAAGAGTACGTGGTGTTACACTACTGTTGTAATCTCCATGTAATATATTGTGATGACGCAAGGTTAGGCGGACCCTACGCATGGTGCATTATTAAGGGTTACCAGGAATATGAAATTGTCAATAATTTTTGGTTTCTAAAGTCAGCGATCTTTAATTTCCATTTTTTTGTCGGAAATGGGGATATTTGTGAAAAGTTCGGTGTTTAATAAAAAAAGCTTAAAAGCAGTATAACGTTTAACGAAGAAAGAATCAAACTCATCCGCCGCGGCTATTTCTTCCCAAAATTTGATAACTATGCCCCAAGTTTCCCTTTAATTTGAAATTATTTTTCCTGATTAAACCTAGAAAGAACGTTTAACAGGTTGCTCCTAAATAATTTGAGGTCAAACATGAATTTTATTAAGATCATTTTTTATGAAAACATGAAATAAAACATTTATATTATGCTGATCTATTTTCGCACACGTGCTCAGGAAATTACTTTTTGATCGTTATGACAATATTTTGCAATTTTTTTTATTTTCTGTTGATTTGAGGGTGTGGGCAGGGATCGGATTTTTTTCAAAATTTGACCAGGTCGGGTGTGCGTGTCGTCAATAAATAAGCAAAAATGGGGTTTTTTCATTAGAGGATTGGCAAAACATCACGTATAATTTGACTGAAACTTATTTTCTATCATATATTTGAATATCCGAGATAAACCGAAACTGGTCAAGTTATAAAACACTTTTGAAAACTATCTAAAAACCATATTTTGATCTTATTTCAGGGGATTCAAGCAGAAGCCTGCTTTTCTGAGGGTTTTCACAGTCAGGATTTTAAAAATTATTTTAATGCCAATCCGGTAACCTTGTCAAGAGCTCAACGGGAGCATTTTTTACCTTGTCATCTGGTTTGTTCGAAAATTGACCTTAAGGGGGTAGTCGTCGCAAATAGATTTTGCTTAAAAGTTGAGACTATACTAAATCGGCCAAAAAATGACAATGAACTTGGTCTGAGATTTTTTTGATTACAAGTTTAACCGCTGGAGGGTCTCAAAGATCAAATCTTAAAAACCTATCTCCTCCTTAAATACAAATAGGATCAACCCAATTTTTCGGCTATCGCTGCAGTACAAAAATATCTAACTTTAATTCGAAGGATGAATTCGATATTTGAAGTTTTTATATAAATTTTAAAGAATTTGATAATCCGGCCTTCTGATTGGTTTAGAAGTCAATCTTTAAAAAAACTCGTATATTCAACGAAAAATGCCATAAACTCTTCGCAATGCCTACCAATTTGATAATAAATCAAAATTAGATGTTATTGCCAATAAATTTTTCAAAATAACATGCATTTTAATATATGACTCATCCATATAGATATTTATAAAATTAAGCAGATATCAAATTTGAAATCATTAGCCAAAAGGAATTTTTATCACCGAATTCCGCCAAACCTCGCTAGCAGAGAGTTTGAGACCTCTAGTTTTATAAAAAAAATAAGATAATTTTTTTGAATGTTCATTTCCGGTCCAAAAGCCAGCATTGATGAACAATTCCATAATTTGGAAGCCTTAATTACAAAACATATTGTAGAGCATAAATCAAGCACTAATTTGGAATTCCTGCATATACATCCCGTGTGCAATAAGCGTCACAAATTTCATTTTGAAGGTTATCTACTGTATTTTTTAGTAAAAATTTCTCATCCTTCGAATTAAAGTTAGTTATTTTTGTACTGCAGCTCTAGCCGAAAAATTGGATTGATCCTATTTGTATTTAAGGAGGAGATAGGTTTTTAAGATTTGGTCTTTGAGGCCCTCTAGCGGTTAAATTTGTTATCCAAAAAATCTTAGACCAAGCTCATTGTCATTTTTTTGACCGATTTAGTATTGGTGTCGGCGTAGGTGGGATTGTATCAGATTACTGTTCAATTACAAATCACCGTGGAGAGTAGTTTTTCAAGATGCAAAAGTTTTTAGGATATCAGCTCTGCTAGTTTATCGAAAAACAGCTTTGTAAAAGATCAAAATAAGCGACACTTACACCCTTAAGGTCAATTCTCGTACTGACCAGACGACAAGCTGAAAAACGCCCACATTGGGCTCTTGACGAGGTCAGCGGATTAACATTTAAATACTTTTTAAGTTCTGACTGTAAAAACCCTTCTGCTTGAAACCCCTGAAATAAAATAAAAATATTGTTTTTAGATAATTTCCAAAAGTTTTTTATTACTTGACTAGTTTCGGTTTATCTCGGATATTCAAATATATGATATAAAATAAGTTTAAGTCGAATTATACGTGATGTTTTCCCAATCCTCCAATGAAAAAACCCTATATTTGCTAATTTATTGACGACTCCACTTAACTTTCCACACCAGATTAAACCTACTTTGTAAATAATCTTTTCACAAAGTCAGGGACTGCTTGTATATTGTTTTTAAGAAAGGTAATTTGAATACATACTGTTATTTCTTGAAGGACAGCAAGCGGACCAGGGAGTACATAATTTGTTGAGACACAAACTGTCTACTTTTCCACAAACTTGTAAATCACTTGCTTTTCCAATGCAACAGTTTTTTTTAGATTCACATCGTCTGATTCGAGTTCGCACTGAATAGATTGAAAAACTTTCACAAAAACGAATATCAGGCGGAATTCACGTTTAATAATGAGACATACAACAACCATAAGTAAAAAACAATATTTGCAATAAATAGTATTTTCAGAATTGGAATGATCTTGTATAAAAAAACATCTTGATAAATTTTTTAATTTTTCAAATTTTAACTTTTAATGGTCTATGCAATTAAACAAGTTGTACAACATTGTATAACATTTTAAATAAATTCAATAAAAACAATCTTATTTGGCAAAAATTTTGGAGGTAAATGCTTTAGAACTCTTGCATGTTGAAGTTAAAAAATCTTGAATTCAGACATACTATCAACCCTGAAATAGTTTGGTTATCAAAATACAATAGCAAATGTTTCTATTTATCTTGACGGTTTGATTCATTTCAACTTATAATAAAATCGGTTTAGAATGTCAGTAAAATCAGATGGAGAATCACAACTGAAGAACGGATTTTATGCAGTTATCGATATCCTAAATGGGAAAACTCATCGCGTCAAACGAATTCTGTCAGACCAATTGGCTTCTTATAACGATTTTGATAACACGTTTCGGATAAAATTTTCGATTTTAACCTCTACAATCTTGGTTGCTGTTGACCACTTTAAATGATCGCGTGGGTGAGATCCACACTGTTTATTGCGGAGGTTAATGCAATTTGCCTCACTCGTTGAAATAATACATATCCCTTAACCCTTGGACGTTCAAAACCCCATAAAAATTTAAAATGAGGTAAATCCCATGTCTGGTTATCACACTATAAGCGCTCAAAGTTGAACCTCAAATGAGGTTTTTTTTCGAACTTCTAAGGGTTAAACACTTTTTGATTAATCTAGAATGTGCGTTCTGAATAGCGGTCTCATGAGTGGCTAGGATGGGTTTTTAGAGTGTAAGGATTGGCTCCCTCAGCCCGCACATCCTAGATTAATCAAAAAGTGTTAAAGGGATATCGGGGACTGAAGTTCTTTTTTTATACGTTTAATAATATTTATTTTTCAATTTCTCTGGTATTAAACAATAGACCTCTGAATTGGCTTTTATATCGTATGAAATACGACAATGTGTTATTTTCTTGAAAAACTCAAATAATCGATTTGGTTACAATTTCTTAGATTTTTCAATCCTGGCTGGTGTGCATGGCATAGCAGAGTAGGAAGCAAGTTTCGGTTTTGCACAACTACTCCAGTTTGTCCAGTTTCTCCATCTGCAACCTGCTAAAGCTAACGTCTCTCCTAGGACTAAAATTGTTAATTTCATTTCTTTTATTTTAGAAAAAAATGTGTCTATTTAGATTTTTACTATGCCGAAAGCTTTGGTGGGCACTGCTTTTTTAACTATAATTGATGATTTGCCCTTAATCTGTTCATGGAACGAAAAGTAACGTTTCAGCGGAATTCAAGACTAAATTGAGACGTTGAAATAATCATGGCTATTATTCAATTTAACTCAAAAAACGTCACTATGAGAGATCGATTTTGTATATTTATCTGAACGGATCCGGTATAGTTTTTGACTATTACTGGTATATGACACTTGACGATTTGAAATAAAATAATTTGAAAGTGAAAATTGGGTCCCGACATCATTTGCGCATCTTGTAGGAAATTCTTTCTTAGTCATTTTGTAGCTTAGGACTTTAGTCCCCGCGTTTTCAGGGAAGTTAAAATTCTCCTATACACGAAAATTCAGACAATTTTCCGGATTCTCAACAAATCTCAAAACTTTCCGAAATCCCTTAAAGGGGGATTCCTTTCATCACTTTTTGGTTAGAATGCGTAGCCACAACGCTAAAATCACACGTTTAAAAGAGTAGGGGCTACGCATTTTAACCAAAAAGTGATAAAGGGATATAAGTTCTAGGATCCTTATATAATTGAAAAAAACTAAGGGTATCGTGTTTAACCGCGGTTAACCAGATGATTGGTGAGAGTGGTACTGAACTGACAAATGGGATCGCGAGATCAAGCATAGATCTGTCATATGTATAGAGAAATAGTCTACCGTCATCAGTTAAGCAGTACCATGCCTCCAAAATGTTAAAAATCAGTAACATCACCCCCTTAAATGGGCGGACTTTCAGCGCTCATTACGAAGAATTTATATACAATACTAATAAAAAAGCTTGCACGAATGAAGTTTCTTTGTTTCATAAATAAAACAAACAAAATATCGATTCCTAGTAAACTGGGTCTTGTCAATCGATTGCAACTAATTAAAATGTGCCATTATGACGTTATACTCTATTTTTAGAATTTATATCCAAAAATCGGTTTTATGATTGATTGACGGTCAATCATTGACCCAGAAAAAGTCGAAAATGTTCAATTCACGGTGACTTTAAAAAATACGAGCTTCTGATTGGTTCAATTATTTTTTCTAAAATTGTCACTTTATTTTTCGTCCGACGAAAAAAAATGAAAAAAGTCACGTGCCACAAATTAGTCATATGTTATGCTCAAATTCGGCAGTTATTCAATATCGCTGTCTAGTCACCGGACGAAAAAAAAATGATCATTAAAAAAACTCAGGCTGTAGTCAGAAAAAATCACCATGAAAGCAAAATGTTGCAACCTAAAATTATTTTTGTGTTGCAATCTGATTTTAAAGATGCAGTTAATTATTCTGCGAAAACTGTGTCATAAAATGAAACAAAAGCAAAGACATATTATATTACCATTTATCTAAACAATTAATTTAAATCTATCACACTGACTAACCATTTATGGAAACCCACTTTTGCGAAATAAATGTTGCTATAAATGGCAATGGGTTTCCATTTAATGGTTATGGGTTTCCATTAAATGGTAATGGGTTTCCATTACCGGGGGTTTCCATAAATGGTTAGTCAGTGTAATAAAATAGAATCAAAAAATTTTGGTATCCTTAGAACCCGGCTTGTAAAAGGGAATAATCCGCATGTTTTTGTTTAAAATTTAGAACGTAGAATTGAGACATTTTGCGTTTAATACATTTCACAATGGACCTCCGAAAATTCAACCTATTAAGAAAATCAGCTATTGAGCTCCACCCAGACTGTATATATCGTGCTGCATTAAGCCTGAATACGTTTCTGCCCAACTACGCCATCGAAAAGTTTACTTATTGTTTTTGGGAACCATAAAACATTACTCCGCAATCCCATGATGTGTTACATGAGAATTATGTTACTTTTTATATTTTGTATCTTTATCGGGACCGTATGTGGTCAAGACATGCCAGAGACCTCAATCCTTGATTTAACAACATTTACAACCAAAGGTGATATATAAAGAGTAGTTGTATGTTAAATTGGAAACGTTACCGTTTTAAACCGAATATTATTTTTTGAGTTCTTAGTTTATGTTTATATTAAGGCTGTTTGAGTTGTATTCAGAAATCAACTCGATTCCGAAACAGCTGTTATGCCAAAAATAGTTTTCGAAATATTTGTCTATTGTTCATCTTATGTTGTTCTTTCTTTTGTAGAAGTTTACCACAAGTATGTTTTTCTCAGAAAATTGTTGCCTGCAATATTCTTCAAGAAAGTCAGAGTTTAATAAGTTTTTAGGTGATAATTACAAAAAGACTAAAAGTGTCGGTTTTAATGTACAAATGATGCAATCCCGATTAACACATCTAAATCAATTTGTGAGGATTTTTTGAAAGAACAATAAACATCTTTCTAAAAATTTCCGAAATAATGTGAATGTTTCACAATTGAAACTTTTTAACATTTTCGAAACCAATATTTTTGAGCAGTATACAGTTTTCACTTTGGAAAAAACCTCTAAATGCTTTGAAAAAGTTTTCAAATTAAAGCTGATATTCATCAAGATTTGAGAAAAATAAATTTTTGGTCCAAAAATGTCCCGAAAGCATACAATGGAATTTGGCATGCTATTTTTTGGCTAAGTTATTGACACATGACACTTTTGGGTTATTTTCATTTGTTGGTTTGTACAGTAGTGTGCATATAAAATTTTTTCCATGAAAATAAATGTTATCCATGAAAAACTGTCAAAAAATAAAAAAAAATACACTCAATGGCGTCTTTTCGAGCAAGCCAAATGGCACCAATTTCATTAATAATCGGAAAATAATCACAGCCCGACCATCAAATCGATTGTCAGTAGGACTTGAAAGTCAAAAATGTCATTTTCACTGATTTGTTTCCAAGAATTTGACGACTTTATAAAAATGTGACATTTTCAAATAAATCAACAAAAAATAATGAAATTTTAAAAGTTAAAACGTAGAAAATATGTGTACAGCTACGAAAACAGTTGCTGTTTTGATTTTTTTGAATTAAACACGAAAATTGAAGTGATCGTAATAATATCTAATCTAATTTTTGCTTTAAGTAAATTTTGTTATTGAAGAAGATGATGACGTATCAAATGAAGAAACGACTACAACCTCTTCATGGACAGTAACCAGCACAACTGCAGCAGCATCAACAATATCAGAAACCGGTAATTATAGTTCAAAGTAGTTTTCAATCCGTCTTAGATGATTTTGCGATGTTTTTTGGATAGGATATCATTGATTTTGTTGTTTGTTAATAAATAAATTGAATTTGACGATATTTCAATAATTGAAGCTTGAATTAAATAAAAAACGTGAGTATAAGCATAAAAATAGTGTTTCGGATCCCACGGAGGTGTCAATTATAATTTGTGCACGTTCTGATTTGTTTGCGAATCAGGAATTAGAAGATTAATATCTAAGGAAATATAATCTTACAAATGTTAAATTTCGTTCCCAAAATCTAAGATGCTTATCAGACAGAAAATTAGATGGAAAGTTTCAATAAGCCTCATCCAATTATTGCTCTCTGACTTGAATACTTTTACGTCTGAATACATTATAAATAATTTTTTGGCGATCGAAAAAACAAGTTTATCTTCTTTTGAAAATTTATCTTCAAATTTTTCGAGGGGGGGGGTTGATTTTTTTCATTTTTTAAATTAAACAAATGCGACTTATTAAGTCAATCTCAATTTGAAATTCGCCAGTTTTCAGGAAATTAAACTATTAAATTTATATGCACGAATCTTGAAACTCTAGAAAATGCCACCAAAGAGCGTGATAATTTCATCACTTTAAATGCAGAATAATCGCTTCAAAATAAAAATTTCAAAATGCATGTATAAAATTAAATTTTTTCTAATTTGTCAAATACCTTTACAATTTTTTGTCTGATTCAAGATCCATTCACACCAATTGTAATCTGTTACAATCTGATTCAGGTCTAAACAGGAACCTTGAATAAGCATCCCTCAACACTTTTAAAATGTATTACTTCCTACGATGTTTATTAATTTTTTCTGATTTTGTTATGTCAGGCTCCGGAGCAGCAGAATGAATCAAAGCCAATTTTCGGAAATTGTGCTTGTAACGGTAAAAATCGCGTGAAAACCGACCAAAAATCGTGGAAAAAGATACCTTTGTGAAGTTTTATGGAGAAGAGCAATTTCAAGGTTCTGTGTGAGCGTAGGTTGGATGGATATCAGATCACAATTACGTTGGAATGATGACTTGTTTTTCAACATGAGCAAGTTTTTGAAATAGAACCTCAGCCAGTCAACCGAGAACCAAGGTCAAAAAACTTCAAAATACAGCATAATCAGCAACACCGACTTCCTTAAATCAAAATATAGTAAAATGATAAAGTAAAATAAATAATACAGTTAAATAAATAGAACTATATTTTCATGGTAAAAGGCTCTTCAAGTTGATCTGAGCCAAATGAGTTTTGAGTTTTAAAGAAAATTTTTTGTTTACGGACAAATTTCTGGATAAATAGTTATTATTATGGATAAACATATTTATTTACACTGTAACGTTTCGGTTTATTTATTTTGAAAATAAACTTTTGTACCTAAAACTTGAAGAAAGAACTTTATTTTTAGTTCAACAGGGTTCTAAACTCAAATCAATAATAAAATATACGGATATTTATTCAATTGTCACAACCTTGAGGGGCATTACCCTGTTAGAAAATCCCCAGATAAACAATTGTTTAAGAAATTATTCACATTTTGTCAATTGACTTCAGCGCATGAACTTTAAGGGGGTAACCGACGGATTTTACTGATTTTCAAACGTTAGTCCGCAACAATTTTTGAGATTATAGACTCAGATACCCACAAATAAAATAATTAATAAATTTATGCCTATTGGAAAATTTATTCGAAGAAGAAATTGCCAGTAGTATTTTCGCTTAAGTATATTTGTTGCTTAACAAAGGAACAGCCTAAAAAATAAAGTAGATCTCCGCCCGAATGCGTGCCGGGCTCCATTGCGATGGCTTTTTTTCGAGAAGGCGGCATTTTGCAACTAAGCGCCGGCAAAGTGGAAACTACGGTGGGTCAACGACCATCCAACAAAATAAAGACAAATATATTTTATCTTTCGTAGATTTGCAAATTTTTTAAAATAGTTTAGATAATTTTGAGATAATCTGAAATTGAGGATACTCAGATATTTCACCCAAATGTCGGATAAAATCAAAGAAAAAACTTAGAAATTTGCAGATACTGGAAAAATTTGAAAATAAATAAATTACAAACAAGTACTTCAATTAAAAAAAGATCGGTTAAATTCGTAAAATAAATAAAAATACATTTTTTTCGTTCAATTAATATAAGTACAATTTAATTACATATATTTCTGAGCCAACTTAACAAATTGTATTCTCAATTAAGATTAACAAAAGACATCAAATTTGTATCAATTCAGATTAATGAAAAGGTACAATCAAAATTATCACAAATGATTTATCCTTATTTATTTTGAAGATATACATTTTTAAAAGTAGTTAAAATAGATCCAATTAACACCCCGCCAAATTTTACCTCAAAATTGCGCGACACTGGTACATCTCTTTTTTGGTCTTTCCAAAATGGTTAGAAAAAACTTTAAAGGTCGGTTTTTCATACCACGAAATGTTTTCAAAATTTTCTTGTTAAATTGGTCCTTCATTGCTGTTTTTGATTTTTTCTTAGTATGATTTTCGTTTTTTTCACTTTATAACGTCTTTTGGAAAGTCAAACTGAAATGTTAACTGTTTGAACACCCTATTGACTAATTTGAAACACTTTGGTTGAGAAAGAAATATATATTTATAAAACAAAAGTTGTGCGTTATTGCCGTTAAGCTTAAAAGTTCATACCCTGAAGTCAATTGACACAATGTAAATAATTTATCCAACAATTGTTTATCTGGGAATTTTTCTAACAGGGAATGCCCCTCAAGGTTGTGACAATTGAAATTAATATCCGTATATTTTTATCATTGATTTGAGTTAGGACCCCTGTTGAACTAAAATAAGTTCTTTCTTCAAGTTTTTGGTACACAAGTTTATTTTCAAAAATAATAAACCGAATACGTTACAGTTGTAGAAAATATCTTTATCCATAATAATAACTTTTAATCCAGAAATTTGTCGTAACAAAAAATTTCTTTTAAAACTCAAAATCATTTGGCTCAGACCAACTTGAGAGCCTTTTACGTATGAAAATATATTCTATTTATTTAACTAAATATGTATTATTTTTATTTTACTTTTTATTTACTATATTTGATTTAAGGAAGTCGTGTTGCTGATTATGCTGTATTTTGAAGTTTTTTGACCTTGTTTCTCGGTTAACTGTCTGAGGTTGTATGAAAAACTTGCTTAACTGAAAAACAAGTCGTATGATCATTCCAGCGCTAATTGTGATCTTGATACCATCCAAACCTACTCTCACACAGAAACCTTGACATTGCCTCTTCTCCATTAAACTTCACCAAGTTGTTTCATTTCCTTCGACGATTTTTGTCGGTTTTTACGCGATTTTCACCGTCACAAGCACAATTTCCTCAAATTGGCTTTGATTATTATTTTTACTGCTGCTCAGAGCCTGACATAACAAAATAAGAAAAAATTAAATGAACATCGTAGGAAGTATTACATTTTAAAAGTTTTGAGAGATGTTTAATTGAAGGTTCCTGTTAGACCTGAAATCAGATTGTAACAGATTAAAAATTGGTCTGAATGAATTCCTCCGAATCAAGCACCATTATTTCAACGAATATGTAAATTAAAATCGAAAATTATTTATTTTCGAGAATATATGTAGCAATAGTACTATACTCAAATTTAATCCTTCTTCTTGTAAGTCCAAATTTGAGCTGAATAAAAACAATTATTTTGGAAATAAATTTTAACACTTTTTGTTTCATATCTTCATTGTGATTGTTTCCAGTGAGACTATTTGCGTCTGTCATAATCCGACTTTTTGCAGAAATATTTAATTATTTTAAACTTTTCTGATATCTCTGTATTTTTAATAATGTTCAATTTTCAATTGTTTGTCCTATAAATTAGTCAATATAAATACCAAACAAAAAATGCCTTCCTCGCGGCACTTCATTGAATCAGCATAACATAGACTGGGTAGAAAAGGGCTCAACTCAGTAACGGTACCCGAAAACACTGGGCGGGCTCAAACTATTGGCTTTCAAAATTCGTCATCAATTTGCTTCTAAAATTAGACAAAAAAAATGTTGGAGCTAATTGTAAATCTTCATGCTGAAGCTTTTCTTCTCTGAATTTTTTACGGACGTATCTTGCCCACCTTTTTTTGAGCGGTTACCAATTTTCTGATGATCCATTTGATTTTGATAAAGTGCTTAAACTCAAACACGTTTAATATTAAAAAATAAAATTAAAAAGTGACTTTAAAAATAGAATTTGTGAAAAGGGAAAAGTTTAAACCATGAATCGCGAAAGGGACCCCTGATGCTTTTTTATTTGAGAAATGAATGAAATCAATAGATATAGGCTTATACGATTCCATTAATTTCAAATGTGCGATTCCAGCAAGAGGATTTGATTAAAAACGAAGAGCTTAACAGAATTTCTAAAAGTAGGGGCAAACACTATGACTTTATAGTCACTGTGTCAAAAAGCTAAGGTAACTGATAAACAAATTTTACTGGTGTCTCAAAAAAAGTGATTTATTGCATTCCTCAACGAAAATAAACCACTAACGGTGGCACCCTACAGAATTGAGGTAAAAAATATCATAATTCATTTCTGTTTTTTTCCTGAAAATATGGAAAATTTGATATACACTCGGCGATCTTTTTCATCTGCATACTCTGTCAAAAAAGATATTTTTTTGGGTCTAATGTTTATGGTCTTGGTTTTAGAATTTTAATAAAATTTAATGGATTTTTCAGAAATTCAAGAGTATGCTTGTCGAAATCAAAAGCATTAAGATAACTATCGTAACAGCTCTCCCGTTTCTCAATTATGACGTGAATTAATTTAAGTTTCACAAACGATACTAACGTTATTATAAAAGTTCCTGATTGGTCGAGCTATCAGTGACCTTCATTTGTTATTCATAATGTTGAAATTCTTGTTCAAATCATAAAATATATATTCAACACTAGGGTTCTCAGTATACATTGTGTAGTCTTGATGTAGTGGCTGGTGCGATATTTGGAGGTCAAAACAACACAAAATCGTACCTTTTTTCATGAGATGGTACCGCGTGAGTCAGAAAATATATGTTTCCATATTATAGTTGAATTAAAGTTTTGATCAGCAAATATTGTGGCAGGGAAAAATGGTTTGTTTTTTGTTACCGGTTAAATTCTGTGCTTGTTGACCGTCTAGCTGTGTTTACCTTAAAGGTTTTGCCTCCTAAGTCGACAATCAAGCCGTATCATAAATTAGGAAAATGATTCGTGTTGTCAAGTAAGCCAGTGTCTTTTGGCTAAGTGCACCTGTTCGCACTTACAACGTCAAACATTTATAAGTGTGAAATCAAGGCTAAAAACATACTTTATGAAACGGATGCGGGAAAACTTAGTTATTGGAAAATTTCTCCGGATTTTGATAAAGAGATCAGGACCCGGGATCGGATTTTTTCCAAAATTTCACCAGTCGGTCGGGTCGGGTCGCTTTTTTTTTGAAAATTTTCGGGTCGGGCTCGGACGCCGACCCGAGTACTTTTCTCAGGGTCGGAAATTTTTTTCGACCAGGTCGGGTCGAGTCGGGTCCGAGTCGAAGGTCGGTAGAATTTTGTTCAAGGGGAGTTTTAAAGGGGAGTAAGTTCGATTTAAAAAAAAATTTGGCTCGATAATTGCTCGAGTTTAAAGGAGAGTGGGCTCGATAATTAAGGGGGGTGGGCTTGATATTAAGGGGGGAATGGGCTCTCGATATTAGAGGAGGGAATCGGCTCAAATATTAAGGGGGGAATCGGCTCGATATTAAGGGAGGGGGGGAAGTTTGAATTGAAATTTTAAAGTTGTGTTTATAAATTCGAATGAAATTTGAATTTTAAATTTGGTTTAATTTTTGATTAAGATTAGTCATTTCAATATGACATTTCAAATATCAGAGGAGGCCAATATCGCCGGATTAACCTACGAACATATCATTATTTTTAGCTTAAGATAAGTTCCTGGTTCCCATATCGCCGAGAAAGTGCCCCATATCGCCGATTTTGCGAATTTTTTCATGAGATTTATTAACAGAATGTCACGTTTTGCATTATTTTTTGCAAATAACATCGCTATCGCCGAGACGATAAATTTTGGCAAAACGCTACGTTCTATTCCTGGTTAAACAATCAAAAAGGTGGGGAATTCAGAAAATTTTCAAAAATAGATTTAGTGATCAAAATATATTAGTAATGTTGTTCAAAAAAGAAAGATTTTTGTTCAGGGCAAGTTTTAAGGGGAGTGGGTTCGGAGTTTAAAAAGGGGAATGGGCTTGGATATCTCAAGGGTAGGAGCTACGCCTGCCTTGTTCGATCCCGATTTGTATTTCTTCCAAAAAATTAAATGTTCTTAATAACATATTTTTGGTTTGAAGATTTATTTATTTCTTGAACAAGATTTTATTTTTGAACAAAGAGTCATTTTTTAAAACAATTAATTTAATTATAAAGAAATTTTCCTTTTAATGTATAAGTATTTCGAACTTTCAATGCGGTGTTTTAAGTTAAATTCATATCGGAGAGAATAAAAAAATATTGTATTGAAAGAATTATCTGGTGTCTGAAGTAAGGATGTGACATATTTATTTTAATATTGAAATTATCTGCGTATCTGAAGTCAAGCGATCAAAATTAGTGTTATTAAAATCAAAGTTTGTCAGAATATTTATTGTTTAGGAACGGAACTTCAAAAAAATTGGTTTGAAACTCAGATGCGGTTAAACGATTATATATTGTATTGAAACGTCAGTGCGTTAACATGTTCAGCTAACAAATTTAATATAAGAATGTGTATGTGATTATAAAATCAAATCAAGTACAATTGCAGAGAACATTTTTTTCCGATTTTAAAAAAAACCAATTAACTTTTTAGAGGTTACAGTTTGGCTTAGAATTTTTACACGAACTGTAAATTAGTTGTTTAAGTCAACTATAAATAACTACATAATTTAATTTTTTTTGAACCAAAATTACAAGAGATCAAGAAGAACTCCATCCCTGCGATATCTTTGATATATTAAAAATATTGTAGCAAATTAAATAATTAAAATGATCGATTTATAGTCTTAAACAACACTAAAAATTCATGTTTTTCCAAAAAAATTTTGCGGGTCGGAAAGGTCGGCCGACTTTTCCAGTGCCGACTCGAGCCCGACCACCGAACCCGACCTGCGGGTCCGGGTCGAAATTTCCGACCCAGCGACCGGAAAAATCCGATCCCTGATGAGACCTAAGATACCCAGAGAGATTTGAAACACTTTTTACCAAAAGTATAGGAACTTGTGAACTTGTGCATTTTATAGCTTATTTTTCATAAAATTATAATTTAATTCATCATGAATTTTCAAATTTTATTCGGAGACAATTTTGCATTTTAATGGTCTTTTTAATGTGTCATATTTAATGTAAGGGTCTTAATAATGAGGGCGCTATATTGCTTAATTTTAGAATTTTGAAATTTGTGCATAGAAATTGTATATGTATTGGACAAATTAGAAAAAGGGTATCTACTAGCCCGGACCTAAGGGAAAATTTCAAAAAATTTATACTAGGACTTCAACAGATTTTAAAGTTATTCTCAGCCAAAATTTGGCATTTCAAACAACACAAGGTTGTCTTATGGGCAGTTGCTTTCTAGTCCGAGGAATACAAGCAATTTATTTCTTAACTGCTCGAAAGACACCCCTTGTTTGATAAATTTCAGCGAGAAGGGAAAAATTAAGGTTCTGGTGGAGATTACGAGCCGTTCGAATATAGTTGCGGTTGTGTGTAAAGCTGATCTGACAGAATTACTATACGAATACAATAATAACTAAGGATGCTCAGGTTAATTTTCGAATAGAAAAAAATTCAACACAAAATAGCCTTATTATTTTCAAAATCAAGAAAATTTTCATTTTCGAAAACAAATTCAGTTGAACACTACAGAAATTTGGCCCGAAAAAAATAGTTTTTGGTCGAAATTTTAGAATTCAACAAATGTTCAAAAAAATATCTTTGAAGGCGAACGTGATAACTCCAGTGTTAAACGATGCTTGATTTATGTCCGAGCATTCTGCATATTTGTATTCTGTTTGGAGATATAAAATACTCTAATATCACAAATGAGTAATCCAAGAGTTAAGTCCGGCGAAAAAAGTAGACTTATTTTTTTCAATAGTGCAGGAAAACCCGATTTACAAGATTTTTGACGCCTTTACTTCTGTCTAAACTACACAGCCCTGCAAGCTGAGTATAGCTCGAAAACTTTTGGGCAAAAATGAAAACTTTCAACTAATTTTCATGTGAGTGCTTAGCTCTACAAAACAGTTCACAAATATCCAAATTATTATTCCAAATCTGCAAAAGCCATCTCCCAATCCCTTATTGAAACTGCCACACAAATTTTCATTTTATATGCCTTTGCGAATCTGACTAAAGACGGTCGATGTGAAAAGACCTCTTGACCATAGAATTAAAAAAATACTGGCGGTAAAACATACCGGTTGAAATTCATTCCCATAATTAACTCTTGCCAGTTTTTACATAAAGAAAATAGAAAAATTTCGAGACGCAAAGTCTAGTAAAACTAAACTAGGGACAGCACGTTTACAAGCTACAAGATAGAACAATTTTCGATCATTATCAGCATCCTAAGAAAAAACTTCAAAAATTTCTATCCACAGAATCAATACTGGAGAGCTATTTTACGAGGACCATGCGGCCTGATTTGACTGTGAAAAAGATTCTATCAAAGTGCTTTGCTATTTATTCGCCTTAGGCTAAAAATTTTTGTCAAAGAAATATTAGCTTCAATTTAACACCTTCGCTTAAATTGAAATATGTTTTCCTCTAAATGTCCCAAGTTCTTAGACCAAGTTTTTCAAAATTTAACACACATCCTCAAATTTGAATAAGTTCTTTTATTTCCAAAAGTTTCGAAGAGTCAGTTTTTTTTCTGTGCGCAATTTATTATGAATATGGAATAAAATAAACGAAAACGGTCGTAAAATTATTATTTATAAAATTGTATAGCTTATTTTCATGACAATTAAATTTAACACAGCATGAATTTCGAAATTTTCATTTTGAGGTGACTTTTTGCATTTTATAGTGAAGAGAAATATATCGCCGGATTTATAAAATGACTTTTGTAGTGTTTCAATCGTGATACACTTTCATGACGAATTTTTTATAAAATTGAATTTTGTACATGCATTTTGAAATATTTTTATTTCGAGGCGATTTTCTTCGCATTTCAAGTGATGAATTATCGCGCTCTCTATTGCCATTTTCTTAAGAGTTCTTAAAAGTCGCGCCAATAGAATTTAATAGTTTTTTTCTGAAATCTGGCGAATTTCAAATTTGACTTGACTTAATAAGTATGCATTTTGTTTTTATTAAGACATAAAAAATTAAAAAATCATTTAAAAATCAAACCCCTTCCGTAAAATTTGAAGATTAATTACCAAAAAAAAGATAACCTTTTTTTGTAAGCGTTTTTCATTGAAATTTAAGCTTTCCAATTAATTTAACTATCCTCAAATTCAATTAATTTATTACATAACATAAAAATCAATGATATCCTAATCCAAAAAACATCGCAAAATTATCTAATGGACGAGATGAAACTACTTTGAACTATAATCACCGGTTTCTGATACTGTGGATGCTGCTGCAGTTTGTGCTTGTTATGTCCATACAGAGGTTGTAGTCGTTTTCTTCATTTGGATACGTCAAATCTTCTTTTGATAAACAAATTTTCTAAAAAGAAAATCAAATAGAATTATACGATACTTCAATTTCCGTCGTTAACTTCCAACAAATAAAGAGAATTAGAAAACAGCAACTGTTTTTCGTAGCTGTAAACATTATTGTTCTAACGTCTTTCCTTTTAAATTTTATATATTTTTGTTATTTATTTGAAAATATCACCATTTTTTTAAAAGTGGGTCACAAATTCTTGGAAATAAATCAGTGAAAATGACATTCCTAGATTTGAAGTCCTACTGACAATTGATTTTGATGCTCGGGCTTTTGATGTATTTTATGATTATTTATTGAAATTGTTTGCCATTTGGCATAAAAACTTCAAATCTCACTTTCGGTGGAAAATTTATTGTTTTTTTGTGTTGGAAAATTTCATAAAAGAATGGTAGGAGCTTTGTTCCAGAAAGACCGCAGTTATGTGTGTTTTGGTTCTATTTTTTGACAATATATACCATAGTTTAACAATTTCATGGAGAACAATTGTACATCTGTATATGCACACTGCTGGACAAATCAACAATTGAAAATGACCAAAGTGTCTTGTGTACAATAACTTGCCAAAAAAAATAGCCATGTCAAATTCCATGGTATGCTTTCGAGACATTGTTGGACCAAAAATTTATTTTTCTCAAATCTTGATGAATATCAGCTTTACTTGAAAACTTTTTCAAAGCTTTCAGAGGTTTTTCCAAGTTCAAACTGTATACTGCTCGAAAATATGGTCTCGAAAATGTTAAAAAGTTTCAATTTTGAAATTCACATTATTTCGGAACATTTAAGAAAGATGTTTATGTTCTTTCAAAAAATCCGCACAAATTGATTTAGATGTGTTAATCGGCGATTGCATCATTGTGTACTTAAAACCGGACACTTTTAGTCTTTTGTACTTACACCCTAAGAAAACTTATTAAACTTGACTTTCTTGAAGAATATTGGCAGGCAATAATTTTCTGAGAAAAAACATGTACTTGTGGTAAATTCTTCTACAAAAGAAAGAAAACATAAGATGAACATATAGACAAACATTTCGAAAACTATTTTTGGCATAAACAGCTGTTTCGGAATCGAGTTGATTCCTAAATACAACTCGAACAGTCTAATATAAACATAAACTTAGAACTCAAAAAATAATATTCGTTTTAAAAAAGTAAGTTTTAAATTTGACATACAACTACACTTTACATATATCACCTTTGGTTGTAAAATGTTGTTAATTCAAGGATTGAGGTCTCTGGCATAGTCTTGACCACATACGGTCTCGCATAAAGATACAATATAAAAAAGTAACATATTTCTCATGATCACACATCAGATGGGCATCTGCGAAGTAATGTTTGTATGTTCCACAAAAAATCAAGTAAAACTTTTCGATGGCGTTAGTTGGCAGAAACGTATTCAGGCTAATGCAGCACGATATATACAGTCTTGGTGGAGCTCAATAGCTGATTTTCTTAATAGGTGAATTTTCGAGAGGTCGATTGTGAAATGTATTGAACGCAAAATGTCTCAATTCTACGCTTCTAAATTTTAAACAAAAACATGCGGAATTTTCCCTTTTCAAGCCGGGTTCAAGGATACACAAAATTTTGATTCATTTTATACACTCGACTAACCATTTATGGAAACCCCGAAATGGAAACCATTACCATTTATGAAACCCATAACCATTAAATGGAAACCCATTGCCATTTATAGAAACATTTATTCGCAAAAAGTGGGTTTCCATAATGGTGTCAGTGTGATAGATTAAATTAATTGTTTAGATAAATGGTATTATAAATTGTCTTTGCTTTTGTTACATTTTATGACACAGTTTTCGCAGAATAATTAACGCATCTTTGAAATCAGATTGCAAACACAATAAATAATTTAGGTTTGCAACATTTTGCTTTACATGTGATTTTTTTTCTGACTACAGCCTGAGTTTTTTTAATGGTCACTTTTTTTTCGTCCGGTGACTAGACAGCGAAAATTGAATAACTGCCGAATTTGAGCATAACATATCCTATAACGAGGAAGGTAGATCAAAATTGCCTAGGTAAATAATACAAACCAATTGCTGTGTTCAAATTCAGGGATTTGATTGGTTGGTTGCCGTTGCTACTCTCGTTTGTATTTGGTTTGTATTTTTACCATTGTAAATTTTTACCTTGTAATTGGGTATTGTTATTTTACCCTAGGCATTTTGATCTACCTTCCTCGTAATAGGATATGACTAATTTGTGTGGCACGTGACTTTTTATCGTCGGACGAAAATAATAGTGGACAAATTTAAGACACAAATCAATTGAAAACCAATCAGCAGCTCGTATTTTTTATAAGTCCAAGTGAATGGAACATTTTCGACTTTTCGGGGTCAAGTGATTGACCGTCACATTCAATCATGAAACGTATTGTTTGGTATAATTCTAAAAAAATGTATAATCGTATAATGGACATTTTAATTGAGTTGCAATCGATTGAAAGACCAAGTTTACTTAGGAATCGTATTTTGTTTGTGTTATTTCATGAAACAAAGAGACATTCATACTCGGAGCTTTTTTATTAGTAATTGTATATATAATTCTTTCTAATGAGCGCTGAAAGTCCCCATTTAAGGGGGTGATGTTACTGATTTTTTACATTTTTGAGCAGTGACTGCTTAACTGATGACGGTAGACATTCTCATAAAACAATGAAGATCTATGCTTGATCTTCGGATTCCCATTTGTCGTTCAGTACCATCTCACCAATCATATGGTTAACACGGGTTAAACACGATACCTTAGTTTTTTCATTATATAAGGAATCCTAGAACTTATATCCCTTTAATCACTTTATTGGTTAAAATTGCGTAGCCCCTACTCTTTTTAACGTGTGATTTTAGCGTTGGGCTACGGCATTCTACCAAAAGTGATAAAGGGATTTCGGAAAGTTTTGAGATTGTTGAGAATCCGGTGAGAATTTGGATTTTGCCTCAGGGCTCAGCAAATCTAGTTAAATAATAGCCGAAATTTAACTTCCCTGAAAAACGCGGAGGACTAAAGATCCTAAGCTACAAAAGTCTAATGAATAGAATTTCGCTACAAGATGCGGCAAATGATGTCGGGACCCAATTTCATCTTTCAAATTGTTTTTATTTCAAATCGGGTTCAAGTTTCATATCCTAGTTCCGAGTACAGTAGATCAAAATGCCTAGGTAAAATACAGAACCAATAACAAGGTAAAAATACAAACCAAATACAAAACGAGATTGAGACGGGCCAACACCACCAATCAAATCCCTGAATTGAACACACAATTGGTTATTGTATTTTACCTAGGCAATTTATGAATCTACAGTAATCGGAATAGGATATATCCAGTAATAGTCAAAAACTATACGGGATCCGTTCAGATAATATTACATAAATCTGATCTCTCATTGTGACGGATTTTTGAGTTAAATTAGAATAATAGCCATGATTATTTCAACGTCCCTCAATTTAGTCTTGAAATTCCGCTGAACGTTACTTTTCTGGGTTCCATGAACATATTAAGGCAAATCATCAAATTATATTAAAAAAGCAGTGCTCCACCAAAGCTTCGTCATTATGTAAAAAATCTTAATAGACACAGACATTTTTTTTTTAAATAAAAGAAATGAAATTTAACATTTAGTCCTAGGAGAGACGTTAGCTAGCAGGGTTGCAGATGGAGAAAAACGGACAACTTGGAGTAGTTGTGCAAAACGAAACTTGCTCTTACTCTGAATATGGCATGACACCAGCCAGGATTGAAAAAATCTAAGAAAATTGTAACCAAATCGATTATTTGAGTTTTTTCAAGAAAATAACACATTGTCGTATTTCATCGATAATTAAAACCAATTCAACGTCTATTGTTTAATACCAAGAGAAATTGAAAAATAAATATTATTAAACGGTATAAAAAAGAATTGCAGTCCCGATATCCCTTTAGAAAAAACTTTTTGATTATCTAGGATGTGCGGAGCTGATGGAGCCATCCTAACACTCCAAACCCATCCTAGGCCACTGCATGAGACCGCTTATTTCAGACGCACATCTAGAAGTTAATCAAAAAGTGTTTAACCCTTGGAAGTTGAAAAAAAACCGCCATTTGAGGTCAACTTTGAGCGTCTTATAGTGTGAATATAACCAACAGGGTTTACCTCTTTTAAATTTTTATGAGTTTGAACGTCCAAAGGTGTAAGGGAATATGTATTATTTCAACGAGTGAAGGCAAATTGCATTAAACCTCCGCAATAAAACAGTGTGGATCTCAAGCCCACGAGATATATTAAAGTGGTCAACAGCAACCAAAGATTGTAAAGAGGTTAAAATCGAAAAATTTTATCCGAAAACGTCTTATCAAAATCGTTATTAAGAATGCCAATTGTCTGACAGAATTCGTTTGACGGCGATGAGTTTCCCATATTAGGGAATCGATAAACTGCATAAATTCGTTCTTCAGTTTGTGATTCTCACTCTGAATTTTACTTGACATTCTAAACCGATTTTTAATTATATAGTATTCGTGATCGTTTTAAACCAATTTCTGAAATTATTTGAAGATGATTTTGAAATGATCAAACCGTCCAAAGATAAATTAGAAATTTGCCTAATTAGTATTTTTATAACCAAACTATTTCAGGGTTGAATACTATGTCTGAATTCAAGATTTTTTTTACTTCAACATGCAAGAGTTCTAAGCATTTACCTCCAAAATTATTTGCCAAATAAGATTGTTTTAAATTCATTTAATTGGAAATGTTATACAACTCTTATCGTTTAATTGCATGAGACCATAAAAAGTTAAATTTTGAAAAATTAATAAAATTTATCAAAGATTTTTTTTTATACAAAGGTCATCCATTTTGAAAATACTATTATTGCAAATAGTTGTTTTTTACTTATGGTTGGTTGTATGTCTTCATTATTAGACGTGAATTTTGCCTGATATTCGTTTTTGTGCAAGTTTTCAAAATCACTCAGTGCGACTCGAATCAGACGATGTTGAATCTAATAAAAAACTGTTGCATTGGAAAAAGCAGTGATTACAAGTTTGTGGAAAGTAGACAGTTTTGTTCTACAACAAATTATGTACTCCCTGGTACCGCTTTGCTGTCCCCTATCAAGAAAAATAACAGTATGGTATATCAAATTACCTTTCTTATAGACAAATATAACAAGCAGTCCTGAATTTGTGAAAAATTAGTGACAAAAGTAGTTTTAATCTGGTGTGGGGAAAAGTTAAGTGGGGTCGTCAATAAATTAAGCAAAATATAGTGGTTTTTTCATTGGAGGATTTGGGAAAACATCACGGTGTACATTCGACTTAAGGGGGTAGGGCCGTCGTAATTTTTTTGAGCCCTTCATAGAATTAAATTATGATACATTAATATCGGCTTATGATAAAGTTGACCCAAGGAATCTCATGGGTGCAATTTTATTTTTCCAAAAATATCAAGAACAAAAATCTAGAATTTCAAAATTCAAAATATTTTCTTCGCTTTAACCGTCATAAAACCGGTATTACCATGATAATGACATTTTTTATTGGTAGAATATGACCCGCCAAACGATGCATGAATTATAATAATCGAAATATGTCTTAAATCGAATTCTAAAATTCAATTATTTTTAAGCAAAAATGTTCAAACCTAATTAATCGAATTTGACGCTGATTGGTTCACAATTTCGAATTAGCTGTAAGCCAGAATTTTTGATTCAGTGATTGCAGCTTCAATTTGGTGGTACTTTTGTTCCAATCAGCGAACTTTTTTTAGAACTTTCATTTTTCTGGTTTCACTTAAGAATCATTTTCCTAGAATCTAGGGAGAATATAATCAAATTCCGTTCTCAATACATTTGACGCACTATTATATTTTACTACCTGAGTCGAGAAAACGGTCTTTTTTCTAACATCTCGTCTAGAAAAGAATCAGAATTTGAAGATCGAAAAACTTGAAAAAATTGGCGTTCAATAAAGTGAGATTCCTAGATAAATAGTCAAAATTTGGAAGTAAACTCATAATCTCATAACATTATGATCTCATTATCTCCGGCTAACTCTGTGTAAATTTGAGTACGCTTTGTATGGGGTCTAAAAAGAAGATAGATTTTTAAAAATAGAGTTTAGGTTTTCTAGAATAGACTATCCCACCTGGTGGTGTGATGTAACACATGTTTTGGTTTGAGGATATGCAATCAGTTAGACGAAGGCTAACACATCTATAAACGAGTATCCTCAGATAATTTCAACAAACTGTCTTAGAATTATTATGAGGCGGGATTGGAAAAGTACCAGAATTACGACGCCCACCCCCTAAAACTTAATTTTTAATATATATATTTGAATATCCGAGATAACCAGGAAACTAGTCATAGTCATAAAAACTTTTGGAATTATCTAAAAACAATATTTTGATCTATTTCAGGGGTTTTCCAAGCAGAAGGGTTTTTTAGCAGTCAGATTAAAAAGATAATTTAAATGTTAATTACCGCTGACCTCGTCAAGAGCCCAATGTGGGGTTTTCAAAGCTGTCGTCTGGTCAGTACGAAAATTGAACGCTAAGGGTGTAGGTGTCCCGCTTATTTGGATCTTTTTTACAAAGCTTGTTTTTCGATAAACTTAGCAGAGTGATATCCTAAAACTTTGCATCTTATAAAAGACTACTCTTCCACGGTGATTTGTAATTGAAACTAGTAATCTGATACAAGCCCACGCATAACGCCGACACAAATATCCTAAATCGGTCAAAAAAATGACAATGAGCTTGTCTAAGATTTTTGGATTACAAATTATAACCGCTAGAGGGCTCAAAGACCAAATTTGAAAACACATCTCCCCTTAAATAATAGGATCACCCAAATTTTTGGCTTGGCTGGCAGTAACAAAAAAATATCATTAACTTTATTTTCGAAGGATGAGAAATTTTTACTAAAAAATACAGTAGATAAACCTTCAATGAAATTTGTGACGCTTATAGCAACGGATGTATATGCAGGAATTCCAAATTATAGCTTGATTTTGCTCTACAAATAGTTTTGTAATTAAGGCCTTCAAAATTATTGGAAGTTGTTCATCAATGGCTGGCTATGGACCGGAAATGACCATTCAAAAAAATTCACTTATTTTTTTTAATAAAACTCAGAGGTCTCAAACTCTCTGTAAGCGAGTGGCGAATTCGGTGATTAAAAATTCTATTTCGGCTTAATGATTCAAGATTGATATCTGCTTAAATTTATATAAATAATCTCAATGGATGAGTCATATATTAAAGATGTCAGATGTTATTTTGAGGAATTCTATTGGCACTACATCTAATTTTGATTAATTATCGGCGGATTATTAAATTCTTGAAAATTTAATAAAAAAAACATTCAAATATTTGAAATCATCGCGTTGCCTTCGAATTAAAGTTAGAATATTTTTGTAACTAGCAGGCTATAGCGAAAAATGGGGGTTGATCCTATTTGTATTTAATGAGAGGGAGGATAAGTATTTAAGATTGTGATCTATTGAGGCCCTCCAGCTGGTTCACTTGTAAACCAAAAATCATTGTCATATTTTTGGTCCGATTTAGTAATAGTCCTACAACTTTATAAGCAAATTCTATTTGCGACGACTACCCCCTAAGGTCAATTTTCGAACAAACCAGAGATGACAAGGTTAAAATTGCCTCTCGGTTGAAGTCTTAGACAAGGTGTACACCGGATTAAACATGAAAATAATTTTTAAAATCCTGACTGTGGAAACGCCTCAAGAAAAGCAGGCTTCTGCTTAAAACCGCCTGAAAATAAGATCAAAATATGGTTTTTAGATAGATTTTCAAAAGTGTTTTATAACTTGACCAGTTTCGGTTTATCTCGATATTCAAAGTATATGATAGGAAAATAAGTTTTTAGTTCGATATTATACGTTGATTTTTGCCAATCGCTCCAATGAAGAAGACCCCATTTTGCTAATTTATTGAGAACGACGCAACACCCGACTTGGGGTCAAATTTTGAAAAAAATCCGATCCCTGCCCACACCTCCAAATCAACAGAAAAAATATTGCAAAATATTGTCATAAGATCAAACAGATAATTTCCTGACAGCACTAGTGTGCGTAAAATAGATTAGCATTATAGAATGTTTTTATTTCATGTTTTAAATTGATAAATGATCTTAATAAAATTCATGTGTTGGACCTCAAATTATTTAGGAGCACCTGTTTAAACCGGCCTCTTTTCTAGTTTAATCAGGAAAAAATAATTTCAAATTAAAGGGAAAGCTTGAGGGCAATAGTTTATTCAATGTTTGGGAAGAATAAGCCGCAGCGGATGAGTTGTGATTCTTTCTTCGTTAAAAGCTTTATACTGCTTTTAAGCTTTTTTTATTAAACATCCGACTTTAACAAGTTATCACCATTTCGACAAAAAAATGGAAATTAAAGATCGCTGACTTTAGAAACCAAAAATTATTGACAAATCTTCATATTCCTGGTAACACTTTAATAATGCACCATGCGTAGGGTCCGCCTAACCTTGCGTCATCCAACAATATATTACATGGAGATACAACAATGGTGTAAACACCAACGTAACTCTTTTCGTTCTGATAAATCATCGATTTGGACAATTTTCTGTCACTCGATTTGAGTTTGTTGTTTAGAACGTTGAAATCAAAGTCGTTGATACATGTTCTTTTTGGCTTTTAATTATTTTTTCAAAATTGTATGGGTTAATAAGCAAATAAATGGGTTTTTAAATAAATGGAGTACAGAATTTTGAAAAGTTTAATTCTTTGAAGCAAAATTTTAAGCAGTATAATCTTTGCCTATGTTGACAACTAAAATAGCGTGTTTTTACATTATTTAAGTTGAGCTATTATGGTTAGAAGCACGCCAATGTGAGTCCCATATAAAATCAAAAATACAAAGAAGTGTGTTTGTAATGACGTTTGTTTTCAAGAAGTGGATGTACAAGGTATTCAGTTACATGGTGTTTTTCATTTTGACCGAGCTTTTAAAAAAAATTTAGATCGCCTCCAAAACTTTTTTTTTAAATAGGTTTGGGTGCGAAAAAGAAAACTGGGTCAAATATATTTTATGAGCAACAGATCCAATGTTTATCAAGAGAAGAAAGTTTGTGATGTTTCATGTAGTTGAATGGTCACTCATTTGTTCATCGACGTGCGGGAGAAAGGAAAGTGCTCATTATTGTTAAACGTTTAATTATTTGAAACTCTAAAATTAAAATTCGGATTATTCATAATTTCAACATTGAAATTAAATATAACGTTAAGTTTTGCACATTTTGGACGAAATTATTATATCGAAAGATAAATAAATGTGTTTATTAAACTTAAATAACAAAGTTTTATAGAAGCTTTTGGAAAAAAGCTGACGATTAAGGCAGTAGCCATAAAAACTGTTACTATTTTGTACTTTACTTACCAGAAATGTACAGGCCGTAGAGTTTCGATTTCTCCTCTCCTCATTTTTACCCAGACGATTTGGCTGTCCTAGCCGCTGGGTAAAAAAAGAGGAGGAATTCAAAAGACTCACGCTGTATATCCTTAACATCTACCTTTTTGTTATAATCTGAGAGATGTGTGCTGAAAAAAGCGGCTCATGTGTGGCTAAGGACGGGTCATAGGTGTGGTTAGGATTGGGCTCCTGACTGCTTTTTCAACCCACATCTTCCAGATTTAACAAAAAGGTGTTAAAAGGGATATTTGGTATTACAAAAAAAATGCTTCGAACTTTTGAGATTTAGCCATTTGATAGATCTCTCCTTTTTATCGTACAAAACTTAATGTATCAAAATAATTTATGCTGAGCGCCTGGTGACCTTTCATGCGGCTAAGTTCAGATCAACCTGATCAAAAATTAACAAATCTCTACATGTATTTCTTTAAAAGGCTGCGCATACCCTTATACTCAAACTTTTCATGAACCACAGAAACAAGAATGCTCCGTTTATTTGACGAAAAATATTTCTGAGTTTCGGAACTAGTAATTTTGGTAAACTGGCCAAAAACCACCTTTTTTCAAAGGTTTCCTTCCTGCGTTTAATAAGCCTAATGATGCAAGGTCAAATTAAGAATGCATTGTTATTAATATAACAAGACGAAAAGAAACATGTGTCCCGGGTTATTGGCGGAGAACAGAATTTTGAAAAGGTTTTTTTCCTCTTTTATAGAATATCGCATGTCAGGTAAACCGGAAGTGAAAACTCGGAAAATGGAAATTCGTCGGATTAACATCAATTCAAGCCTTGGGTGATGCCCCTTAAGCATAACCTTCCGTTTTTGCGATTTATACCCCATTCAAAAAATATCGCTATAAACTTAATGTTCTTGAGGGGTGATCAAAACGATTGTGAGAACCCAAGGACCAGAAAATTTTATAAAACTTTGAGAAATTTTCTGGCTTATTCAGTTATTTCAAAACGAGTTTCCGGCCCAATAATACAAGTTTTTTTGTTCAATTGGCAGGTTTTCGATGACTCTGGATGAATCTCTAACCGCATTCAAAAATAGTTATTATTTCGTCAATAACTTCTCCATCTTAACAAAGATTGAGATTATAAATCGACTCAAATACGTCGAAAAATTTTATAGAATTGATAATGAGCACATCAGGCATCACTGTAAGAATGCGATTAATTACCAGCTGTAATTTACCAGAAGACGACAGTACCTTTTGAAAAATTGTTACAAATCCTAAAGTATGTATACAAATCGTGCCGAACCACTGGGTATCTGTCAGTATACTCCAGTCCTCCACCGAGATCCAAGAAGAACCTGAAGTGTGAATTCGACATTCATGTTGACTCAATAAATTTAGGATGCTTAAAACAGCTGTCACAGAAATATCCATTATCGTGTCAGATTGACTGAATGTTCCGAGAAATGCAGAGGTAATTAATATGCTTTATAAAATTTTTCACTAAGATCACACAAAACTATCACAATTCTATCATCTAATAATTCTACTACGAAATTGTAGGGGTCAACCAGCGTATTACTCGATTGAACGCATGTTCAGTATATCTTCATATCAGAATGTGGGATTTCATGAACAATCAATTGAAAAATTGTCTTTACTTTCCCCGAAATTGAAAGATTGTAAGCCTAAGTAACGGAAAATAAATAAGGATGATTGATTTTTAAAATCTAGCTAACGAGCGCCCAAAATTAAAATAGGAAAATATCGCGTAACAATCCGCTAGGTTATAAAACATGCTCAATATCGCCGAGAGTTTTTTGATTAAAAGTCGGCTAATATTTGCCATTTTCGGCGATATTGACACTTTCGGAGATATGGGGGCTAGGATTAAAAATATTTGTTGGAAATTGAAACATCTGGAGAGCCGGTTCGAAAAAAATCATAGTTTGGAAAAGTTCTCAAAGCTTTATAACGAGTTTAAACATTTTGACTTCAATGAAGTGAATTCACGCAAGAAATTCGTACATAATTTAAGAACTAAAAAATTATGCAAATAACAAAAAAATTCAAAAACTTAATCTTAACAAATGACGTCATTCATGACGCATCTCCAAAAAAATAGAATGAAAGCCTGAAACGGTCATCAATTTCGATTTTTATTAACCATCACATTCGTGGATATGGGCACTGAAAGTTTTGAGCTTGATAATTCGCGTTAATTCGGTAGTTTTTTTTTTGGCGATTTTAAACCTGCAGAATAGGGTCCCTGGATAATATCAAAATATCATATAGACCATCTAACTCTTGTAACCGAAAATATCATGAAACGAACAATCCACAATTGTTTTATGCATTTGAAATCTTAATTTTTTAATTATTCTATGTTTTTCAACTGGATTTATTTTTCTCAAAAAAGAACGACACAAAACACTGCGCAAAGAACAATAACAAAAATATTTTCAAACTTTAATTCATATTATAATTTAAAATATAGGCGAACGAACAAGATCTTCCACGTCGATAGTGTTTCTATTCAAACTTAGTTCAATACCAAAATTGGTGCTGACGCCAAACAATTGCGAAAATGACGATTGTGTACACGTTTTTGGGCTGGTTGTCTCACTGGGAGTTAACCGAGCCAAAATAGTCAATGCTCGAATTCGCGTGAATGAGTGTCCACGAGAACGATATTCATTTAAACATAACGAACCGTGGTTCGTATTTGACCACTGAAAGCTACGAGATATTGTTTATGTCGACTTACTGGGAAAAGTCCGCCACAAGATATAAGAGACAATGAGCAGAGAAACTCCAAGCGCATCTGAAGATTCGAGTATGCAGTTAGATTCCAATATTTGGGTTAATTTATCTGTAACTAAACTGCAAATGTTAACTGTCAAAATATCAAAAGTATTTTTAATATGTACAAAAATGTTCACATGACGTTATCAGTAATGGGTAAGCACTGTTGAAAGAGATAAGTTTTCAAATCCCGGTCCGTGTATTATATTTTTTTTCCATCCCGATCCCGAGTGTTATAATTTTATTCACATTATTTTTTTTAAATTAAAGGGGTCTCTGACGCATAGAAAAGTAAGACGGTGTACCGGTCGCGGTCTGTAATGGTTATTTTAAAGTTAGCTGATTTGCGTAAAACGACCCAAAAGGCTAAAAAGCAATACAATTTTTCGTCAATTTTCAAATTGAGGAACGCCTCTCAGGAATCTACGCCACTTCGAAAGTTTACGGACGAAGAATTTCGGAATCTGATAAGATTTTTTTTTCAAATCGATGTTCTCGGATTACTTTTTGTGTCAGTGGGTTCGTCAAGTGCGGAAACCATATATATAAAAAAATATCCCTAAAATATCAGTT
>SCLH01000038.1:582686-600746 GCA_004367855.1 Oikopleura vanhoeffeni | reverse complement strand
GATTTTTTGGCGATATTGGCGAGTTTGTGCTTTCAAAATGATGCCTGTGTGTCGAAGTTTAATATGAGCGCACAAAAAAGACAGTGTCCAATTATATTAACGAATTGTCGACTTAATTCAAGAACCTGTGATTTCATTGTTCACTTTCTCTTCTGTGAACGTCGGTGATAAAATAAATAAATTTCTCCGTTACTCGAAATGTTGTCCGTATCTACGAATTCCGCTAGTATTTAAAAATTTTAAGCGGATGTTTAAAAATTTCAACTTCTCGATAATTTTTTTTCCTCATCTTAAAATTGGTCTGTAGCTTTAAATGCAGCCCGTAAGCATTAATGGAGCCTAGTTTAATGATTTTCCCATCTGTATCATTTAATTTGGCCCGTTCTTTCAAATGTCGATCAAATATACTTCTATGAGTCAAAAAGTTTTTATTTGTGATTGTAATTTTATTTTGCGAGTATTTCAAAATTTGGGGAGAATGGGGATGGCGCATCTCTGGGAATTCCTCCTTTTCATGAATTCCAACTCCGATCCATCCCATCCCTAGGGATGCATCCATCCCTTCTTATCCCTATCACTTTACAAAAGCCTCCTCTTGTTAGGGAACCTATTTAAATGACTGCGAGACCCCGACCAAAATTGTTTCAGGGTCGATTTAGTTTATAACACCAACAAACCATTTATGGAAACCGAACTTTCGCGAAAAAAAAAATGTTTGCCATAAATATTAGGTTCCATTACGGTAATGTTGGATTTCATCACAGGGTAATGGGTTTATCACATGGTAATTTCTGGCAAAATTTTCAAGCCAAAAAAAATTAAAAAAAATTTTTAAAATTTTTTTACTTTTTAAAAATAACATGTTTCAGAGATCAATTACAAGGGCCAGCCGAATCTAACAAACTTATTAAAGAGTTATAAGAAAATACGCAAAACAAAGTTTAATTACCAATAACCTGCCTGTTGTTTCAAAAATGGGTTCAATAAATGAATAATTCTTGTTTTTAAAAATGGTTTCCATAACTGGTGTGGGGTTTCCATAAGTCTTTACCCGAGTTATGGGTTCCCATACAGGGGGTTTCCATAAATGGTAGTTTGATATATTCATTCCCAGCCCAAATGTTTTGTGGACACAACCCCCTAAAACCTGCTCAGTTAAGAATAAAGTGTCAATTACATCTAAACATTCTAGTGTAAAGTCATTACATTTTAAATTTATTTATCCATTATCGGATTCCATAGAACTTAAAATCCTTGACTGTGCCCTCAAATAAAATCCAACTCTTTTACTACAGGTCTAGTCTCATCTGAAAACCCTGAACTTGTTATGAATTATCTCTTATGCTTCCTTCAGTTAACCGTGCATGATTTCGGGTTCTACATTTATCTTCACATTCAGCCTGAGCACCTTCGATGCCAAACAAACGTACACACTTTTAAACTGAGATCACTTGTGCTCAAATGTGTTGTAATTTTTTTAATTTCAAAGTCCCAGGCATTTATCGCACAATGTGAAAACTCATAAAAAAACAAAGCTCTCAATGATGTTCGAAAGTTTCTTTGAAAAAAAGTCAACTAATAATAATTATTATTTTGATTGTTATTGAATAATCCAGCTAGTATAAATAATCGAAAATATTTGTATAAATTAGTCCATAAATAGAACCGCTGCGGGAGTGGACTTAAATTATCATCCGAGAAATCCAAAGCTTGCATTTATTTCTAATTCGACCACAGAATCAAAGATATTTGAAAAATTAACTTGAGGGAGTGGCGTCGTAATCTGGTCCTTCAATCCCGCCCTCAAAATAATCTAGGAGCAGTTGTAAAAAATCTAAGGATACTATTTGTAGATTCGATCCTTCGTCTGCCGATTACTCCATCGCAAAGTCAACATTGTCACATCAACACTACAAGTTTTTTTTCCAAAAATATATCTTCCAAACATACAAGCGTCTTAAAATTTACACAAAGTAGCGGATAAATGAAAACAAAAATGTGATGGGAGGGATTGTTGCCAAATTTTACTTTTTATTCTAGAATCATCACTTGAAACGCCGATTTTTTTCCCGGTGACGACTTCAAACTTCTAATCTTCTTTTAGAACCAATATTTTAAGAATAAGCCGTTTTTTTGACTAAGGTAGATAAATAAATTTAATGCGGTCAATGTGATGGGAAGGAATTTAGATTCATATTCTAGAAATTCTAGAAAAAAGACTTGGAGTAAACCCGGAAACGTAAAGTTAAAACCACATCAGCTGATCGGAACAAAAATACCACAAAAATTGAGCTGAGGAGTTAACTGTCCCAAAAAAATCTGGTTACAGCTTATCAAAAAATTGTGAAACCAAATTCAGCGTCCAATTCCATAAATTAGGTTAAACATTTTTGCTTAAAATATTGAATTTTAGAATTCGATTAAGAACATTTTTGAATAATTTTAATGTCATGCGGGTTTAATGCGGGTTAAGCGGGTTTTATGCCAAACATAATCGAGATTTTAAAAATTCAAGATTTTTATTCTAGATTGTTTAGAAAAAATAATTGCCACCATGAGAGTCCCTTGCCATAGGACCCTTGGTTCAACTTTAGTCATAACCGATATCAATTAATCATTTAAATTAATTCTATTACGGGCTCAAAAATTAACGCGCCCACCCCCCTTACTAAGAAAAACTTCGAAAGGTTGAAATACTTATGATTGCGGATAGAAAACACTTAATTTCAAAACCACCAATTAATCGAAAACTAAAGTTTTACACAATTATAAAAAGTTGACCGATCATCCCAGCAGATTTTTGGAAACGAGCGAATTTTTTTAAGTCACAGTGAGCAACGAAACATGTTTTTTTAAAACGTCATTGGCAAAAATTTAAAGCGATTCTTAATAATGCTTATTTTCAGGCCCATAATTTAAATGGTCATATTTTTCATCACTTTCATCGATCAGAGGAACCCGGAGGACAATTCAATGCTAAGAATGAATTTGCCAAGTGAGGCGGACATTTCTGGTAATTTAAATAAACCTAACAAAGTTAAAGTTCGGAAAGGGAAATTGAGAGTAGTAAATAAAACCAACATTCTTTTCAGAAATTTCAAAATTTCTAAAGCAGTTGAAGCGGCCTGATTGGCTCGTCATTTTGACTTGTCTGAGACCAAAAACACTGTTAAACTCCAAATTAAGTACAGTATACAGGTACAGTGTAATAGTTAACACTTAAAAGATCAATAATTTAAATATACCCCGGTAGGACTATCTGGCAAAATTTAAAATGCCAGCGAAAATTATAATAGCTCATGGTAAAACCTTCTCAAAATAAATAAAATCATGACAAATGAAAAACCCATTCTCCGGGATGTGGTTGGACTGGTTAGCCTAATTTGAGTCAAGACTATTTAGTCCCGACATCTGTGTTTTCCAAGTAATCGAAAGGGCAAAAAATAATTTTTTTGTGAGTGATATCACGGCGCGCAAAATACATTCATATCACAGCGCGATTTGTGTTTTCGAAGGGCAGGTGATAACCAATTTTCGGAAATTTATTAATGAATTTTCGGAATAAATTAATGAAATGTTGTCCTCTGGAAGTGCTGCTGGGCATTTATTATATGTAATAGTATTGTAATCAAAAATATTCAATATCAAAATGAAATCGTATATTAACAAATGAGAACAATTGAGATATATAACAATTATTTTGCTACGAGAATCAGACCCAGGAGCACTCATGAAAAACCAAAACTTTTACAAATTAGCAGCGGAGAAGAGATCTGAAGATCTGTGATTTATCATATGAAAAATTGGTCACTTATCAACAGATGCCATAAACACAAGTCAAGTTAATAGGAACAGTTAATTTGAACTGTATTTCACCTTACTGTAAGGCAACTGCAAAGGTAAGAAGTTAATCCCAGGTTCATTCAAACTTTCCAAAATTTTTATAAAAAATCAAATGGCAAATTTAGGTCAAAATTTGCATAGTTTGACCAACAACCTGAAAGTCAGAAATTTAAAAAAATAATTGAGAAGTTTTGTTCATACACTCAAATTTAAATCCGATTTTAGATCCGAATTTGAATATAAAGTTTTATTTTCAAACATTAAACCCACGAAACTAAAAACTCTTAATAATATTGAAAATCGACGAAAAAATTGCGATGAATATGAATATAATCTATGATGAAAAATTTCGTTTTAACAGATTGCTAATAAATTTGCAACTTTAAACCATTGCTTTCTAATGCGGTTAATCCGATTTTGGAATATTTTTCCCGATTCTGAAAACTCCGATTCCGAGAAGAAGTCGGTGAAAATGATCCAGTGATCAGGCACTTAATAATTTCGAAAATGAGCTTAAAAATTTTACAATATGAACTTGAACTAACAATTTGTAATCGGATCCCTTCTGATTATCCTCTGTACTTTATTCCTGCAGGTTTTTAAGTGTTTGTCTCTCAAACAATCAAAATTATTTTATCTGTAAATAAATACAAACGAAACACCAACACTCGGGCGGCATTCTATTGAAATAAGCAGAACAAAGGTTGGGTAGAAATAGGGTACCCAGTCAAACCCAGTCCGGCAATTATTTGTGGATAATTTTGGATAATTATTTGCGGTGGCGGGGTGTGTTGCTCGTGCGAAGAATTCAGGCGGGAAATTCAATGATTATAATTTACGTTGGTCATCCTTTGTGCGACAGTGTTTAATACAAATTCAGATAATAATATTTAAAATGATTTATTACGAATATAGCGAGAAGTGTGTTTTCGCGCGTTCAGATCAAGTGAAATAGGTCCTAACACGACAATGGTTGAGTCGTAGGCGCATTAAGACCGTCTGTCGTGAACGCATTTGCGATAATAAATAGAGGACCGTGTAGTCAATTTATCAACGCTTATTTGTGTGCACCTGATTTAACAGTTGTACAAAGAAAAAAATTCTTGGAAAATAGAGGCAATTTCCAATTTGGCGAGTAAAACAACAATTTTTAAGAAATTCCTGGAAATATGCACAAATTATAAGCATTTTTGCTTCTATTTCCCAAATGATTGACAGTGAAATCCAATGTAAAGTGAAAATCGGCGAAAATCTTTAGAAAATTTGTTCTTCCCGGCGAAAAAAAACCGTGTTCTTCTGCAAGGAGTGGTTTATATTTTCGGTGCTTAACATCAATTCGGTCAATTCCCATCGCTCAAATGCGAAGTATTTAAGCCAATAAACTAAGGCCGATAACTTTGACGTCAGTGGTGAAATTTCAAGATTGCCGGTTTTTTCTGCTATAAAATAAGAGATAACTCAGACAAATATGATTAAAAAGTTCCTGTTTATCTGATTAAGATTCCTATTCACTTCTATTATTCAATGTTCCGGAAAATTGTTGACCTAAACCAGTTTAAAACAGTGTCAGTTGCGAGTAGTCATTATGTTTCTAATTTTCATTGTAACATAACTTCTCCATTCATCTGATCGAGGCCCCAATTAGGACATGTTAAATCAAGGCAAAGATTGAAATTGAAGTGAGACTGCGATGTGGTTTTCGATTGCGTAGAAAGAAAAGCGCTTTTGTGAGTCAAATGTTATTCGAATAAAAAGATATACCCGAAACTGCTTTTATCATACAAATAAAAATTCTAATGCCTTATTTTCGCCTCAGGCTGAAATTGACACCTGTACTGAAGCAAATGATTGCGATTTTGACATGTCGCGGTGGGAAATTCATTGAATCGCTCTGTAGGTTTCAGTATTGGTCTAGTAAATCGACATCCTAAACCCGTATGCAATTGCTCAGATAGTATAGTGATTAAGAAAATTTTAAATGACTGCTGAAGCCTCCAAAATGCACAGCGGAATGACTAGAAACAATTCATGCAAAATCGAAAAAAAAAATGAAAAAACAAGACAAGAAGTTTTTCGGCTTGATGGCTAAGAAGTATTTCAAAAAAATGTGTCAACGAAATAAATTAATTTTTTGATTAATCAATAAAACGTAGTAAAAATTTAAAAGTGATAATTGGATTTACGTTTGATTTCAGCTATTATACAAAAGGATTAAATGCTTTGCATTATCAATTTCTATTGAATTACATTATTTTATAAAAAATTGATTTAAGCAAAAGATAATAAATTCTAAATTTATTTTGATTAAAGTTAATGAAGGGCTCTAAGTATGGACTCAACTTGGATTTCCGATTAAATTTTTAACTAATTTTCAGTATTTGATCTTTTAATTCAATTATGATTATTTATTTTATTTGATTATCAATTTAATAGGGTTAATTAAATAGTTATTGTATAATTCATTCGATTTTATTATATTGATGAGTATTTATTACTTTATAAATGACAATAAATATTAACTATTATTATTGAATGATTATATTATATGATCAACTTGAGTAATCAATTGAAATCGGTCAGTAATCAATCATATTAGTTTTTCGAAGTTTGATTTAAAATAACGTTTATTTAAAATTGATTTCATAATAATTTAATTATTTTGATTGCATTTTCTTACGTCTTTGACAAGTTAAATCGTGAATCATTGGTTCAAGGGCACCAATTGTTAGACTTGATATGAGTCAGGCAAATTTAAGAGTTTTTTTGAAAAAAATAACTTTGTCTCAAACTCATATTGCATCGGGCTACATTTCGTAACATGCCAAAGTTTTATCTTGAGAAGATTTGCAATCGGTAAGATAATCAGAATTGAATCACAGAAGTTCACCTAAATTATCATAGCTTCAGCATGGATCGTACCGGAAACAGTAGAACTACAGTCCAAATTTCGAAAATTAATAAACTAATTTTTTTTTAAAGGTATTTTTTTTGGGCTTTTATTGGATGAAATATATTTTTCTTAAAGAGAGATGATTAAATTATAAAATGAAACTTCCTTTAGGTTATGAAATAATCAAACGTTGTGAACAGTTTGATCTTGACGTTTATTCTATCAAAAGCGACCTTCATAAACAGCTCAATAATTAAGTCAAAAATTATGAAGAATATTATGAAATCTAAAGAAAAATTTTCTTTTCAGCATTTTTTACAGAATCATTAAATTATTCGTTGTTTTATTTTTTTAACATTCCTTTGATTTTTGTTTTGAAAGTATCCTTTCCATTAAAAAATTAGAAAAGGACATGATTTCCGGATTTGTCAGATACCCGGTAAGTCTCTATTTTGACTTGTTGAGCCCTAACACAGAACTATATCAAATAGCTGATTTTCAGCTTTTTAAAACTATACCAAATTCGTAATAAAATTATTTACAATTTTTTAAGCATATTAAACAAAATTTTCTGGGATTGTGCAGAAACTACGGCTATACACAACACCTTTTATCGCTCAAAAACCTGAAATTGTGTTTTTTTACAAATAATGAAAACTATCTAGTTATTCATGTTTTCTGGAGAGTTGACCAGAAATAAAAATGTGTCTAGGAATTTCTCGTTACTTCAATATAATTTCTCAGAAATCCAACGCTGTTACACAGGCATTTTCCAAGATATACAGGATTTTGGAAAGACTTAAGATTCCCTGCCAATCCATGAATTGTTGAAAAAAAATTATTCAAACCTGGGAGGTATATGAAGAGAGGAAACGTATAAAATTCCATCAATTTTTGCCCTCTTGTATACAAGTCCACCGTAATTCGTTACTATGAGAGAAGCCATCTGATTGAAGGTAATCTGTTATGCAATCTTCACGGATAACGACACTAATCCTTCGTTTAAATTATAAGAATGGTAGCACTGTAGCCTGTGTGCACCCGTATTTAACCTTGCAGAAGTTGATTTTCTATTAAATTCTCGACTTTTATTATAAATCTTAACATTATATTCTATATGAACAATTTAAGTAAATAACTAATTTCTTTGAGACGACACTTGAATAGGTGGAATAATGGCTGATTATATTCAAATAACTGATTTTATAAAAGAGATGTAGGATTTGAAATTGAAACAATCAGTCTATTTAATATATAATAGGGCAATATATTAAAATACAACAATTCTTATTTTAAAACAAATATAGTTGTCTCGAGGATGCCGATTGGCACAATATCCTTTCCGAACGTAACTCCACTCAAAAACGCTTACTATCTCTATAGCCGTGTTCGAATCCACTGATGTTGTCTAAGTGATTTGTCTAGTGATTGCTTGAGTGATTACAACATCGATAACATTTAGCGGTTTCCATTACCAGACCCTTGCTATAATATATTCCAAGATAATCACTAAGGCAACATAAGTGGGATTCGAACACGCGCTTATAGAGATAGTAAGCGTTTTGAGATGGAGTTCCGTTCGAAAGGATACATTCACTAAAATTAATTTCAAAATGATCTAAATTTGATCATTTTATTAAATCTTATTGTAAAAAATATATTTTCAAGTAAATCAAACGTTTTCAATATTTCCAAAATTTTTCAAACTTTTCCTCGCATTCCATTCACCCCTTTGTTGGAAAAAGATCACGTCGAATAAATAGGCCGCCAATCACTTCCACAGTTAAGTCATAAAAACTGGACTCAGGTTTGACAACTTCTCAAAGTTGTTTCAAAAATACACACAATTTCTGGACAAGTTCAGTGTATTATAGAAGAATCTCCACCTCATAGAGCGTTTGCTTTCTGAGGTGATTTATATACAATTATTTTGTTATAGGTAATTTGACGTTTAATGAAATTATGTCAAAAAAATTATTTTGAATTAACTTAAATCTTTTGTAATCATGCTCTGTAGTCAGTTTTGAACAAGTTTTAAAAAAAAAAAATAAATGCTAAAAATTAAAATCTGAATTTTGAGTTGTTTTAAAATTGCAATTCAAAATGCTTCGCGGCGTTTTAAGTTATATTTTTAGAACACCCTTCTGAGGTTTTTGACACTCTCATCTAGAACGGGACTAAAATATTTACAAACTGTCCTTTGCATCCAACAGACATATAGAAAAACGCCAAAGAACAAATTTTTGTGATTTTCCGATGGATGTCCGGTTATACCGGAAATTCACCACGGTTTAAAGTTTAAAAAGGCAAATCGAGAACATCGCACATTCTTCGAAGCCCAATTTTTTGGCATTTCTGGTACATACTTTTTGTCGGGAATTCAAAAGGGGTCGGACTGCGCTGACTCTATTCTTCAAGAAACTGGTCAATTTAAGGTATAAAACAGGAACATCCGTCGAAAATATAAAAAATTGTTCTTTGGAGCTTTTTATTGTCTGTTGGATGCTAAAATCCGTTGTAAAAATATCCTTGTTCCGTTTCAAAGTGAGTGTCAAAACCTCACCGGTGTTCTAAAAAAAATCAATCTTAGAGAACCAAAATCAAAAAAGTAAACTGAAGTATTTTGAGGATTTGGGCAGTCCTTTGACGATTTCAAGGCAGCTTTCGGCGATATGAAACAGTTAATCAAGTTAAACGTATAAATATAGAAATGAGCGGGCGTTCAAAGTGACATCATTAAATTGGCTATTTCTAGAATTAATTTGAGCTAAGCAAGTAATTTTTGGGAAAAAAAGTAGCACAATGTTCGAAATTGACTACTCATCGAACCACACAACAAATTACTTGTGAAGCTCAATTATATTTAAAATAGCCAATTTATGATGTCACTTTGAACGCCGCTCATTTCTAATTTTTATACGTTTAACATGATTACTGGTTTTATATCGCCGAAAGTGCGTGAAATCGTCAAGAGTGCCCAAAATCCTCAGAATACTTTAGCTTACTTTTTATGATATTTGGTATTCTCTAAGGTTACTTTTTTTAGAACAGCCGGCTAAGGTTTTGACAAGCACTTGAGAACGGAACAAGATATTTACAAACGGATTTTAGCATCCAACAGACAATAAAAATTTTCCGACGGATGTCCGCTTATACCTGAAATTGACCAGTTTTCTTGAAGAATAGAGTCAGCGCAGTCCGACCCCCTTGAAGGTGTAATATAAAAAAAAATGTTATTGCTTAACATTTTCTTTTGAAAAATTACCCGGGTAAGTATTTTTTCAGCTACACAGGTCCCGTCATTTTAGAGATACAAAAAGCTGTCATTCGATCCTTTGGCGGTTTTATATGACAAAAAAATTTTAAGTTTAAAATTCCCGACAAAGAGTTGTACCAGATGCAAAAAAATTGGCTTCGAAGAATGTGCGATTTTCTCAGAATTGACTTTTTAAACTTTCACCTGTAAATTTTCGATATAACCGGACATCTATCGGAAAATCACAAAAATTTGGTCTTGGGGTTTTTTATTGTCTGTTGGATCGAGAGACAGTTTGTAAATATCTTAGTCCGTTCTCAAATGAGAGTGTCAAAACCTCAGAAGGTGTTCTAAAAAATTACTTAAACGACCACGAAGCAATTTGAATTTGCAATTTAAAACAACTCAAAATTCAGATTTAATTTTTAGCATTTATAATTTTTTTTTATACATTTTGTACTTGTTTAAAACTGGACTACAGAGCATGATCACGAAAGATTAAGTTGTAATTCAAAATAATTTTTGACATAATTCATTTGACGTCAACATTAAACCTATAACAAAATAACTTGTATATAACATCACCTAAGAAAGCAACGCTCTATGATGGTGGAGATTCTTCTTATAAATACACTGACTTGTCCAGAAAATTGGTATTTTGATACAACTTTGAGAAGTTGTCAACCTGAGTCCCAGTTTTATGACGTTAACTGCGGAAGTGATGGCGGCCATATTTATCTCGACGATGATCTTTTTCCAACAAAGGGAGTTGAATGGAATGCGAGGAAAGTTTGAAAAAATTATTTTGGAAAAATATTGAAAACTTTGATAATACTGAAAATAATTATTTCACAATAAGATTTAAAAGAAATGATTCAAATTTAGATCATTGAAAATTAATTTTAGTGAATATTGTGCCAATCGGCATCCTCGAGACAACTATGATTTGTTTAAAATAAGAATTTGATTAATTTTAAATAGTATTCCTGATTATATATTAAAATAGACTGATTGTTTCAATTTCAAATATCAAATCTCTTTTTATAAAATCAGTAATTTTTGAATATAATCAGCCAATTTATTCCACCTATTCAGTGTCGTCTCAAAGAAATTGTAGTAATTTGTACTTAAATTAGTTCATTAGAATTATAATTGTTAAGATTTATTAATACAAAGTCGAGAATTTAATAAAAAATCAAACTTCTGCAGGTTAAATACAGGGTGCACACAGGCTATACAGGCTACTCATTCTTTTAATTTGAACGAAGGATTAGTGGTCGTTATGCCGTATGAAGATTGCAATACAGAAGTTACCCAATCAGATGGCTTCATCATGTTAACGAATTACGTGGAATTTTATACAACTGAGGGAAAAATTGATGGAATTTATACTTTTCCTCTCTCATATACACTCCCAGGTTTGAATAATTTTTATTTCAACAATGTCAGTGCTGATTGGCGGGAAATCTTAAGTTACTTCCAAAAATATGTATATCTTTGGAAATGCTTGTGTAACAGCGTTGGATTTTTGAGAAATTGTATTGAAGTTGAACGGCGAAATTTCCCAAGCACATATTTTTGATTTTCGGTCAAACTCTCCAGAAAAATGTTGAAAACAGAATTTTTTCATTATTGTAAAAAACACAATTTCAGGTTTTGAGCGATAAGAGGTGTTGTGATAGACCGTAAAATTTTGTTTAAATATGTTAAAAAATGTAAATTTTATTACGAATTTGGTAGTTTAAAGAAGCTGAAATTCAGCATATTTGATAAAGTTCTGTGTAGGGCGTCACAAGTCAAAATAGAGACTACCGGGTATCTGACAAATCCGAGGAAATCATTCCTTTCTAATTTTTAACTGAAAAGAAATCTTTCAAAACAAAAATCAAAGGAATGTTAAAAAAATAAAACACGAATAATTTAAAATTTCTTTAAAAAAATGCTGAAAAGAAAATTTTTCTTGGATTCAATATTTTTCATAATTTTTGAACTAATTATTGAGCTGTTTATGAGGTTCGCTTTTTGATAGAAATAAAAGTCAAGTATACAACTGTTCACAACGTTTTATTTTGTCATAATCTAAAGAAGTTTCATTTATAATTTAATTCAGTCATCTTTTAAGAAAATATATTTATGTTCATCAAATGAAACCAAAAAAATTCCTTTTAAAAAAAATAATTTCAGTTTTATGTAAGATTTCCGATAATTTGGCTGTTGTAACTGATTTCATGGTGAATCCTATGGATGAAATTATAGGTGGAACTTCTGTGATCAATTCTGATTATCTTACGATTGCAATCTATTCCGATAAAACTTTTGGCATGTTTCGAAATCTAGCCGATCAATATGATGTTGGAGACAAAGTATTTTTTCAAATAAAAAACTCTTTAAATTTGCCTGGACTCAGTTATCAAGTTACAAATTGTGCCCTTGAACAAGATGATTCACGATTTAACTTTGTCAAAGACGTAAGAAAAATGCAATAAAAATTATAAAATTTATGAAATGCAATTTTTAAATAACGTTATTTAATAAACTCTAATATTAAATTATTGTATTGATATACTGACTGATTATCAACTTGAATTACTCAATTAATCATAAAATAAATCATTCAATTAATTAATTATATATATTTATTGCATTTCATAAATATATCGAATACTCATTCGATTAATAAATCGAATTGAATTATCAAATTAACTTATTTAATTAACCTATTAAATTTGATAATCAAATAAAATGAAATAATCAAATTTTAATAAAAGATCAAATACTGAAATTGTTAAAAATTTAATCGGAAAATCCAAGTTGAGCCCATACTTAGAGCCCTCATTTAACTTTATCAAAATAATTTTAGAATTTTATTATTTGCTTAAATAATTTTTTATAAAATAATGTAATTCAATTATGAAATTGAATATCAAAGCAATTTAATCCTTGGTATTAATAATGAAATCAAACGATTAAATCCAATTATCACTTTTAATTTTTTAACGTTATTATTGAATTGAATCAATTAAATTATTTATTTGTTGACACATTTTTTTGAAAATACTTTTCAGCTATCAAGCCGAAAAAACTTCTTGTTTGTTTTTTATTTTTTTTTCGATTATTGCATGGAATTGTTTTAGTCATTCCGCGTGCATTTTGATGGCTTCACAGTCATTTAAAATTTCTTAATTCACTTAATAAATCACAATCTATGGTTTAGGGATGTCGATTTACTCCAACTATCACAGAGCGATTCAATGACTTCACCACCGCGACATCAGAATCGCAATCATTTTGCTTCAGTTACAGGGTTCAATTTTGTCAGGCTAGAAAAATAAGGCATTTAGAATTTTTTATTTGGTATGATAAAAGCAGTTTCGGGTATATTTTTTATTCAAAAATTTGAACTCACAAAAGCGCGTTTCTTTTCTACGCAACGAAAACCACAAATCTCAGTCTCACTTGCAATGTTCATCTTTGCCTTGATTTAACATGTCCTATTGGGCCTACGATAGATGAATGTGGAGGAAGTTATGTACAATGAAAATTGAGAAACAATAAATGACTACTCGCCAACTGACACTTTTAAACTGTGCTTAGGTCAACAATTTTCCGGAACATTAGATAAATAGATAGGATTAGAATCTAATCATTAGATAAACAGGAATTTTTAATCATATTTTCTGAGTTATCTCTGTTTTTATAAGCAGGAAAAAAACGCAATCTTGAAATTTCACTGACGCTCAAAGTTGACGCCTTAGGTTTTTGGCTTAACAATTCGCATTTGGAGCGATGGTGATGACCGAATTGATTTAAGCGACGAAAATAAAACCACTCTTGCAGATAACAACGTTTTTTTTTCGCGGAAAACAACAAATTTTTCTAAAATTTTCGCCGATTTTCACTTTTACATTGGATTTCACCTGCGAAATCATTTGGGAATATCATCAAAAATGCTCTATAATTGTGCATATTTCCAGGAAATTTCTTAAAAGTTTTGTTTACTCGCCAAATTGGAAATCTGCCTTATTTTCAAGAATTGTTTTTTTGTAAATGTTAATCAGGTGCATCACAAATAAGCGTGATAAATTGGACTAACGGCCTTTATTATTTTATCGCAAATCGTTCACGAAGACGGTCTTAATGCGCTAATAACCATGTGGTGATTTAGGACCTATTTCACTTTGATTATGAACCGCGCAAAAACACATCGCTATATTCGTAATATTATATCATTTATAAAATATTTATTGAATTTGTATTAACACTGTCGCCAAAGATGACCAATAAATTATATCATTGAATTTCCCGCCTGAATTCTTCGCAGAGAAAACCGCCACGCAATTAATTATCCAAAATAATTGCCGATCGGAGAATGGTTTCATCGTCATTATCATTATTTTGAGAAGGTTTTACTTCATGAGCTTTAATAATTTTCGCTGGCATTTTAAATTTTGCAGATAGTCCTACCGGGTATTGTTTAAAATATTGATCTTTTAATGTTTTAACTATACACTGTACTGTATAACTGTACTTAATTTGGAGTTTAACATGTTTTTGGTCAGACAAGTCAAAATGACGAGCCAATCAGCCGCTCAATAATGCTAGGAAACTTTGAAAAATTTTGAAGAGAATGTTTTAGGGTTTTATTTCACTGCTCTCAATTTCCCTTCCGAACTTAAACTTTGTTAGGTTTATTGAAATACCAGAAATGTCCGCCTCACTTGCAACATTCATTCTAGCATGAATTGTCCTCCGGGTCCTCTGATCGATGAAAGTGATGAAAAATATGACCTTTAAATTATGGGCCATGAAAATAAGCATTATTAAGAATCGCTAAAATTTTGCCAACTGACGTTTTAAAATAAACATTTTTCGTGCTCACTGTGACTTAAAAAAATTCGCTCGTTTCCAAAATCTGCTGGGATGATCGGTCAACTTTTTATAAATTGTGTTTAACTTTAGTTTCGATTAATTGGTGGTTTTGAAATTAAGTGTTCCTATCCGCAATCATAAGTCATTTCAACCTTCGAAGTTTTCTCAGTTAAGGGGGGTGGGCGTCGTAATTTTTTGAGCCCGTAATAGAATAATTAAATGATTGATTGATATCGGTTATGACTAAAGTTGAACCAAGGAGTCCTTGGCAAGGACTCTCATGGTGGCAATTATTTTTTTCTAAACAATCTAGAATAAAATCTAGAATTTTCAAAATTCGATTATATTTTAGCATAAACCCGCATTAACCCCGCATAAACCCACATGACATTGCCCGCATAAACCCGCATGACATTAACATTATCAAAAATGTCTTAATCGAATTCTAAAAATTTCAATTATTTTTAAGCAAAAATGTTAAACCTAATTTATAGAATTGGACGCTGATTGGTTCACAATTTTGATAAGCTGTAACCAGCTTTTCTGATAAGTTAACTCTCAGCTTCAATTTTGTGGTATTTTTGTTCCGATCAGATGATTGGGTTTTAAACTTTACGTTTCCGGTTTACTCCAAGTCTTTTTTCTAGAATTCTAGAATATGAATCTAAAATTCCTTCCCATCACATTGACCGCATTATATTTATCTACCTTAGTCGAAAAAACGGCTTTATTCTCAATATTGGTCTAAAAGAAGATAGAGTTTGAAGTCGTCAACCGGGAAAAATCGGCGTTCAAGTGAGATTCTAGAATAAAAAAATTTGGAACAATCCTTCCCATCACATTTTTGTTTTCATTTATCCGCTACTTTGTGTAAATTTTAAGACGTTTTGTATGTTGGAAGATATATTTTCAAAAAATCTTGTAGTGTGATGTAACAATGTTGACTTTGCGATGAGTAATCGGCAGACGAAGGATCGATCTACAAATGAGTATCCTTAGATTTTTTACAACTGCCCTACAATTATTTTGAGGCGGGATTGAAAGGAACCAGATTACGACGCCCACTCCGTCAAGTTAATTTTTCAAATATCTTTGATTCTGTGGTCGAATTAGAAATAAATGCAAGCTTTGATTTCTCGGATGATAATTTAAGTCCACTCCCGCAGCGGTTCCTATTTATGACTAATTTATACAAATATTTTCGAATATTTATACTAGCGGATTATATCAATACAACAAAAAATAATTATTATTAGTTGAACTTTTTTCAAGAAACTTTCGAAAATATGAGAGCTTTGTTTTTCTTACTTTTTGAGTTTTCACATTGTGCGATAAACTGCCAAGACTTTGAAATAAAAAAAAATTACAACAATGGAGCACAAGGATCTCAGTTTAAAATTCGTACGTTTCGTTTGGCATCGAATGGTGCTCAGGCTGAATGTGAAGATAAATGTAGAACTACGAAATCATGCACAGGTTAACTGAAAGAAGCAATAAGAGATAATTCATAACAAAGACACTCAAGGGTGTTCAGATGAGACTAGCCTGTAGTAAAAGAGTTGGATTAATTTGAGGCACAGTCAAGGATTTTAAGTCTATGGGAATCCCATAATGGGATAAATAAATTTTAAAAAGTATGACGTACACTAGAGATGTTTAGAGTAACTTGACACTTATATTCTCAAGTGAGCAGGTTTTAAGGGGGTAGTGTTCACAAAACAATTTGGGCTGGAAAATGGATATACCAACTAACCATTTATGGAAACCTCTTGTAATGAAAATCCATCACCATGTGATGGAAACCCATAACTCGGAGTAAAGACTTTAATGGAAACCCACTACCAGTTATGGAAACCATTTTTAAAAAACAAGGAATTATCATTTATTGAAACCATTTTTGAAAAACAAGTCAGGTTTGAGTAAAATAAACTTTGTTTTTGGCGTTTAATTTTCTTATAACTCTTCTAATAAGTTTGTTGATTTCGGCTGCCCTGTAATTGATCTCTGAACATGTTATTTAAAAAGTAAAAAAATTTTAAAAAATTTCTTTATTTTTTCGGCTGAAAAATTTTGCCAGAAATTACCATGTGATAAAAACCAATTACCCTGTGATGAAATCCCATCACCCGGTAATGGAAACCCATAACCATTTATGGAAACCATTTTTTTTTCGCGAAAGTCGGTTTCCATAAATGGTTTGTTGGTGTATATAACTAAATCGACCCTGAAACAAATTTTGGTCGGGGTCTCGCAGTCATTTAAAATAGGTTCCGTAACAAGAGGGCAGGCTTGTAAAAGAGATAGGGATAAGAAGGGATGGAATGCATCCCTAGGGATGGGATGGGATCGGAGTTGGAATTCATGAAACGGGATGGGAAGGGATGGATCCCCATTCTTTCCCCAAATTTTCAAATAATCGCAAAATAAAATAAAATCACAAATAAAAACTTTTTTGACTGATAGAAAGTATATTTGATCGACATTTGAAGAAACGGGCCAAATTAAATGATACAGATGAAAATCATAAATAGGCTCCATTTAATGCTACGGGCTGCATTTTAAGCTACAGGCCAAATTTTAAGATGAGGAAAGAAAATTATCGAGAAGTTGAAATTTTAAAACATCCGCTAAATTTTTAAATACTAGCGGAATTCGTGGATACGGACAACATTTGGAGTAACGGAGGAAATTTATTAAATTTTATCACGACGCCACAAGAAGAGAAAGTGAACAATGAAATCACAGGATTCTTGAATTAAGTCGACAATCGTGTAATATAATTGGACACTGTCTTTTTTTGTGCCCTCATGATAAAATTCGACACACAGGCATCATTTTGGAAAAAGCCAAAAGTGCCAATATCGCCAAAAAATCTTCGTTATTTCACGATTTTTAGCTAAAATATTTTTAGGGCCCGTATAGCCAAAAGTGCCAATATCGCCAAAAAAATTTACGCAATTTCAAGATTTCTAGCTAAAATATTTCCAGTGCCCATATTGCCAAAAAGACCGATATCGCTAGAAAAACCAACGGAATTTAAATTTTTAGCTCAAAAAGTTTGAGTGCTCATATCGCCGAAACTGCCAATATCGTCAAAAAAAGTTATGGAATTTCAATAATTGCATTTCAGAACCGTTCAACCCCTTAATAATAAACCCCTTTTTAAGACCAGAACCCCCTTGAATATACCGGTCTCCTATAT